>LBNU01009683.1:84106-96189 GCA_014162995.1 Artemisia annua
CTATCCTCAACCCACACCCCCATGTGGCCGATTGTGGAGACATCAAGACACCAAGTGTCTTGGTGATAAGCCTTCATGCCAGACTTGGATCCCACTAACTTGAAACCATATAACCAAAACCACCAACTCTTTTTCTTAGAGCATGCGGTGCAATGACCGTGAGTTAAGCTATAACTCTGCGCCTCGTCAGTGTCACATCAGCTTTAACATTTCAAACTTAACTAAAAAAAACACTCTTTATCATAACTCAACCATAACTCAATTTAAAACCTTTAACGCAGTGCATCATCAATGTTGTGTTAATCTCATTTGTTGTTGTTGATAGGCCATCTGGTTATAGGCGTTCCGATATATTTTTTTGGATTTTGGTTGCTTCAGGCTACTCCTCATGTCCTAAAATATAAGTCCATTTTGACTTTTTGAAATATTTTTTCTTCAACTTTGACCTTAAATATTTTTGTTTGTATTTATTTTAGTTTACATTTTTTTAATTTTGACCTTTTCTCGAAAATGGCCCTCACCCACATATTAAAACCTAGGGGTGGCAATTCGGATCGCATTCAGGTTGGCGGGTTCGGGTTAACAGGTTGGTGGTTCAGGAAACCTCACCCGAACCTGAGCCATTTAAATAATCAGGTCAGCTAACCTAACCTTTATATACATAACCTGAACTTGCCCCATTTAACCCGTATATATACTTGGGTTTGCGGGTTAAATAGGTTACATAAGTTGAATATGTTAAACGGGTTTCGGGTTGATCCATTTAACCCGTTTTATATCAAAAGTTGACACATTACACGAGTTAAAAAGGTTTAACGGGTTTGCGGGTCGACCCATTTAACCCATTTAACTCGTATAATGAAATGTAAATAATTCTGTGTTTAAGAAAAAAATCTTAAACGGGTTGGCGAGTCGACCCGCTTAATTTATTTCTAACCCGAACCGGAACTGTCTAATAATCGGGTTAGATGGGTCGACCCAAACCCGGCCTGAAATCTATTTAGACTTAACTCGAACCTGTTAATTATTGTTGCCCCTCACATCCTATTTTTCTAGTTCCGCTACTGAGTATAAGAGTTGTCTTAATGACATTTAATGAAGAAAAAGAATGTCCATCTGTTATACGTAGTTAAAATTAAGATAAGATGTAATTTATGTTCAAAACCCTTGTAACTACTTGTTCGAAGTAATTTTTATATCAGATACATTTTTTAGCAGTAACAAAATAATTTTTAATAGTAAAATATTATATGAATAACAAAATAATTTTTATATCTTATACATTTTTTAGTATTAAAATACATGTTGTGATTCTCGAATCCCAATAGAAAAAAACTTCACTAATACGGAGTAACATAGATTTTAAATGCGTCTCGTGATTAAGAATAAAGGAAAAGCCCAATAGGTTAATTATTAATTAATGATAGCACGTGCATTTTAGATTTTTCTAGTTTCGATGTATTGACCAAAATAATATTTTGGTGTATTTAGTAGTACTCTTTAAATTCGGTTAAGTGAAAAAAAATTGAAAACCTAAACAATATAAACTCCAATAGTTAGAGAAAATCTTGAGTTAAAGAACTTGAGGCCCATGTTATCTGCCCACAAAAATTTTTTTTGAGCAAAATCTGCCCACAAATTTAGCCCACCTGATTAAAAGACCCCATCAGTTTAACAGGAAACATCATCTTCAAGACTTGACAAAGCTCAAATCGTTCAATCTTGCTTCTCGAACGCTTGTAAGCATCATTTCATCATTTACCCAGGTTCTATTTTACTTCGTTGATTTTGTACCAGTATGTTTTGGTGTTCAATCTTATGTATACTGTGTATTTATTCTTAGTTTAGTACCTTCAGTTAGTTGTAATTTTATATATGCTGAACTAAGTGATTTTTACAACAGGGTTTCTGCTTAATTAGGGAGTTGGTTTATGCTTAATTTTGTAGCTTCGATTTATGCTAAATATAGCTAGGCTTATATTTTGTGTGTATCTATGCATTTCTAGTTATAAGTTATAACTATTGAACATGTATTAATCGCTTCAGGTGTTTCGGATTGCGGTTTTAGAACAGATTACGTGTTTTCAAACCGTGTCCTTCTGTTTTAAATTGTGTATTGTCTTCAAGAAAACATGATCGCCTTTTTCATATTATTTGCCTAACACTGTTTTCTGATTATGTCTAATTTTCAGAAGCAATACTGAGCGTTTAAGAATTGTAGAGAACAATTGTAGGATATATATTGTACATCAGTTTTAATGAAGTTAACTTTTGTTGTGTGTGTAATTTATGGTTATTATTTTCTGGCATCAAGGAAAAATTTCCTACGCACGGCACTGCACAACGATGTCACCACCGATTCTTCATTTCCGTCCATCAATCTCTCCGCCTGCATCATCCACCCTCTCCTTCTCATCCCAAATCGTGTCCGACCCGACCCATTTATTCCTCACATCGAGATTCACCCATCTCTCAATATCCAACCCACCGCCATCAACGATTATTCGTATGGGTGGCGGTCCAAGAACATACCCGGGTGGTGTCTCCAAGTGGCAGTGGAAACGGATGCAGCAAAAGAAAGCCAAGCAACTCCTTAGAGCTCGACTGGCACGTGAACGACAAATTTACGAAATGAGAAAAAGAGCGGAGCTGACTGCTGCTGTGACAGAGCTTGAGCGTCCATGGGAAGTTGTTGAGAAAGCACCCAAGCTGTTTTCCGTCACTGCTGATGAACAGTTGAAGGTTTTAGCTGACCGGTTTCAGAAACCGGGTGGGTTTGATTTATGGTCAGAGAAAGATGGGCCGCAGTTGTTTGAATCGGTTGAGGGTATTCCGTCAGCTAGGTTTTTCCCTAAAGGGGTTGTTCATAGCATTAAACCGTATGGTAGAATCAGCGACGGGTATTCGGATCAAGAAGAAGAAGATATAGGCATCATTGAGAAAAATGATCCGAGTGTCAGGTACCAGCTTCCTAGTCAAGAAACGGGTGTTCAGGAAAATGGGTATGATGAGAATTTAAGAAATGCTAATGCTAAATATATGAAAAAGGATGGCAGGAGGAAAATCCGTTCGGGACCGGATTCAAGTGGAATTGGATTGGATCACAGAGAAAGTAGGAGGGATTGGCGAAAGGATAGTAAAAGGGGAAACGGTAGAAAAGAAAAGTTGGGTTTAGAGTCAAAAGTGTTAGATATGAATTTGCAAGATGACGGGAGCTATGAGATTTCGAAGAAAGAAATGGAGAGTGGTAAAATTAGACGAAGACCCGAGAGGAAATGAAAGTATATCATATTGTTTTGGACATCCTGTAATGTACATATGTTGAGGTAAAGAAAACTGCTATTGTATCTATCTTTTATCTACGTATGCAGTTTATTTATATAACTAATTATTGCATCCAAACAAGGTGGTGGCCTTGATTCCTTGAATTGTTTTGTTAATTGCTAAATGTTAACAAACACGGCTGCCTAATGACTTTCATATAAATTATTGCATCCAAACATGGTATACTTATATTTTAAGCAAAGGTTATGCAATCCATTTCCTATATTGAAAGTGCAATTGTTAATATGTGGGTTGACATATCCCTGTGATTTGAAGTTTCGTTCTTAACACTGAAGTATTTCATACTTCTGAGTTCTGATGTGGGTTCATAGTGTTTAAAAGTTAATGCTGCAGCTTCTGTGTTTTATACTATACGGTTCTTATGTTATATATTCTTTTATATATCTTGACTTGTGCTCGTGAGTTGAAGAAGAAAATTTCATAGTATCCAAATGAGGGTAATTTATGTGAGTCTGATAAAGCAATTGGGAAGTAAAAACCAGTTGTTGGGTTGAAAATGAGTTAGCCATCGACACGGATAACTAAACGGGTTAACAGTCTTTACCTGCTTACAACCCAAATATGTTTAGCCAACCTTAACCTGGTTTTTTTTGCCGTGTTGGAAATTGCGTTCCTAGTTATAAAGCGCACACACCACACAAAACTTCTTTCTTGTGACATACACTTTAATTTAGCTGTGTACAAATCAATGCATGGATATTAACTTTCACAATGCAAATTAATTTAAATAAGCCTCCCATTTTTATTTGTCTAGTAATAGATGCCTGATCACCCCCGGATGATTAGAGGATAACTACCCTGCATTCAAGTTTCATAATTTGTGAAAAACTTAATATTTTTGTAATGGTACATTGGTTACTACAGGTGGACACATGATTTTTTTTTTTTTTTTTTTTTTTTTTTTTTTTTTTTTTTTTTTTTGTTTTTTTTTTTGAACATCGATTTTTGACGTTCACCATAAATTTGCTTGGGTTATCATTTTGTGTTAGAAGCTGTTTATAAATTATTGTATCATTATTTTTGGCTATATGGTGTAATGGAGACTACAACTCTACAAGTTTGAAACAGAAAACAAGTAAAGTCTAGTCATCTGAGACCTAATGTTAAAGATGCCCGCCTTCTTGCTCTGTGAGCAGTGAATGACCTGTTAACGCTTTCGTGTAGGTTTTATATTGGATTAAATTGCATTTATGTGTGTGTGTGTGTGACCATGAAATCACTGCTCTGATTAATTCTTGCGTATATAAGGGTCAGTTTGCGTTATTTAGGCCGAGTGTTTCTCTTTTATTAGTTAATAAATTACAATATGAAATCCATTGTATTGATAATAATGCCTGCGTTGTTGGACAGTTTTCCTTGACCTCTACAGCCTCCAGTATTCATATTCATGATTGTCCAAAGGGATGGAAGATATTCCTTATACATTCTCTGTAAGATGGCCATTCTTTCTCCCTTTCCAGGCCAGGACATTATTTTTTTCGCCCAACCGGGTATTTTAGGAATGTAATTTGTGCTGAAAATGCATATTAAGGGCAAAAGTTTTGAGGTAGAGCCAACAAAGTATGGTCAAGTTGCCTGACTGTGTTTTTGTGGGCATTTAGCTGAGATGGTAAGTGTTGATAGGAAGGGACTATAAATTGTGTTTGTGTTTATGATGGCAAAGCACAATAGTTGAAGTTCCTGTAGAATTATGAATTTTGGTATTTAATGGTGTTTATGAAGGTAATTTAGTCTTGTCTTTTTATACTTGACATATGCCAGGATAGAGTTGGATTTAATTTGGTCACGGAGTCAAGTATAAAAAGACGACCAAAATTACCTTCAATAAACAAAAAATAACCGGGGTAGCAATATTAGTGCTAGTCTTAAAGGAAAGGGTCAGAAACGGTCATGAGGAAATTGGGGATTCCCCGGTTAGGCCGCGTACCAAAGACTTACCTTCCTCGGGTAAGTAACTTGAACATGGAAAAACCTCATCCGTATACACACATACGTTTGCCTTTGAGTTGATCTTTTGAAAACTGGAATGATTTGTAATTTTGCTTTGGATTTATAAATTTTAAAGGTTCATGCTGCTGCTTCTGTGAATTTTATTACTACTACCTTTTTCTTTCCAAGATGTCTTGTATGAATTAGCAAAGTTCTCTACATAATCACCGATTTACGAAGGTAAACAACCCAAACCCAACATGAATAACTAAACGGGTTAGCCGTTTATAACCAGTAGAAGACATACTTGACAGTGGTGAGAAGGTGGTGGTTCGATATTCTGGAGGGAGAAGATGAAGGGAGAAGAGAGGGGCGGTATTTACAATTTTTAGTTAAACTAATAAGTTATATGGTTTTTAAGTTGTTTTTTGAGCCCAATAAATAGCTTACACAATTGGCCCAACAAATAACTTAGTGGGCTTTAATTAAAACTTACAAAAATCACACATAATGTAAATTTTTCAACATATAAATAAGTATATAACTAAAAATAATAGAAAGACTAATAAATTTAATAAAAATATGTAAATTATACACAATTTATATCAAATAAATGTTAAAATCGGTAAATTTCTTTTTAATTTATGGTCTCTGATATATCACTGATATCACCGCCAATACTCAGGGCGGAACTTTTAAGGGGTAGGGGAGGGTCCCCCTCCCCCAAAAGTTGCGGCAACTAGTGTAAATATTATAGGTTTTAGAGGTAATTTAGTTGAGAATACAAACAAATATCCGATTCGGGCCCCCAAAATAAATTCGGCGCCCCCCAAAATAAATGTTCAAGTTCCGCCACTGCCAATACTGATATGGCACTTGGCCGGGGTCGACCGCCACGGTACCGCCGAACGATATTTACAACCACGCTGAAAATATGATTGCTGTATCATTATTTTTGTCACAACGTCTCACCATAATTTATGCTGTACGCATGTTTACATTTACGTTTACGTAGGATATACCATATACGTACATCATTAACTTCTAAAAATGTGGGAAGTGGATTTTCAAATTCTGAAACAGAGGGAATTTGTATGTTGGTTTGCTGTTTTTCGACATGAATGATCCATTAGACCATATACCCACAACCTTCATCTCCGATTATGTCTTCTACCAATAATTGGCCGATTTTGACCGATATTTAACCGATTTTGACTGATTTTGACCAATTTGGCCGATTTTGACCATGACCGATATATTTTACCGGTATGCAAAATATCGTGGCGGTGGACTGCTGATAACTGATATATCAGTGATATATCAGCCGCGAAGACCGATATTTACAACACTGATTTTCAGGTAACGAAGTGTCAATTGCAAAGAGCAAGTAATAGAGAAAATATGTTAATCAAAAGACAGTGTCTTGGAGAATAAATGAAAGCATGTTTCAAACAAATACGTAGAGCTACGTGGTGATGATTTGCATATTTCAAAAATTTATTGCACGCTCTAATTTATGGTATTTTGACATTTAGACCTTTACATCACTTTTATTCATTTTTACCCTTGTAAGAGCATCTCCAACGCTGTGATGCGGCATCGTTCAAAAGAAATGTTCAAAAGAAAATAGGTAGCCCACCTGGCAACAGTTCAACCCATTGTGGGAAGTCCAACTCATCATTCGTTTAAATTGCGTATGTCTCTGAACAATTGGTATTTAAACGGTACGGCTATCCCCACAACTTGCATTTTATATGTAAATGAAATTCGGATGTATTAAATAATGTTTTTAGTGGAGATAGTGGAGCAAACCATCAGCACTGCTATGTCTACTTTTCTATTTAAATGGGGGTTTTGAGAAATCAGATGTATAAACTATCTTAAATACGTACTTATCTTTACATAAACTACTCTATTTACTCATGGTAAAAGTTGCATAAAATGTGTTCAGCAAAGAGAAATACACAGTTAGCATTATATCTAATTAAACATTGCAAATATAATTTGTGACTATACATATCAGAACTTGAATTTTACGGAGTAATTGACTACGGTTATATTTTTATAAATTTGCAGTTGTATCTCTTATTATATAGTAACTAATTTATGATAAAATAAGATGATGTGGAAAGTGTTAAACCATGTAAGGTTCAATGCATCGTGGGTATTTTTCTATTAGTTATGAGATGATGACGTGACAACTACGCGGCATTGTATTAAATACAAAACAGCTCAATGCATTGTGAATGCCCTAAGGGTATAAATGTCAAAACATCAAAAATTGGAGTGTGCAAATAAATCTGTGGATTATGCAAATCGTCACTTATCTAAAAAAATTTGAATCGTACATCACAATAAACTAATGGATTATGCTTTGTTGGTAAAAAATAATCCTTAACGTCTACTAATGTAGAGAGAGTATAGGTGTGGACACTTATTTCCTCAAGAGAGAAATAAGGAGTGTTGGATCGTTATACTATGACCAAACTATTATATAGCTTGTTAAGGGTTTAGTAGCCTTGGATAAATCCTAATCTACTAACAATGAAACACTGAATTACTCTATTAAGTATGCGGAATTACTTAACAAAGCTAAGAAGAATTAACCAAACTTTGATTATATTAACACCTTAAATCTGCTTGTAGAATGCAGACTATTACAACTCTAACTTATCTCTAAATCGTATTCGTAAAACTCTTATCTCTAATGCCAACCTAGGGATCCTTTTATAGGCACAAGGAAAACCCTAGTCGGTTTACATAACTTGAACGACAAGTATACAATCTCTAACTATAGAATATTCTAGATTACATAATATTCTAATTCTAATAATATATTCAGTCTTTATCTTCAAGCAGTACTTTGACTTATCAACGAGCAGTACTTTGATCACTAGCAGTACTTTGACTTTAATACTTCAGCAGTACTCTGAAGAGCAGCACTTTGATATCCAGCAGTACTTTGATCTTTTATACCCCAACAATCCTCCCCTAACTTGAATTCTACTTGTTTGATTTCAAGTTTTCTTTGTGTAAGCTTTATCTTCATGGAAAGATTGTCTTCTTTGAAAAATACACTCGTTGTTTTGTCATCATCAGCATAAAGTACTTGCAATCTTTATCAGCAACAAACTTTTATCTTTACAGCAACTTAAACTCTTCTTCTCAGCTACTCAGCAACATTAGATACATCAAATCATATTCAGTTTCATACTATTCTCATCACTTCCAGGTGTGTTAACTCCTGTGAGAGGTGAATCATTGAAAATTAATGGATTTTGATGTCTCTTTACCAAAGCCATTAACTCTGGAGTAGCCAATGTTTAGGTTAAGTAAACCATGGTACATTGATAACCATATGATTTTTAGCAAATCATCAGCTATCAACGGATTTGAGTAGTCTTTACCAAAAGCCGTTTGCTTATGGACTAGTTAGTTCTTAGATCTTAACCATGGTGAACTAATTACCATATAAATGGATTTTCCACAGCCTTTACCACAAGCCATTTTTCTTGTGGGCTAGTCAACTCTTCACTTATTTCAGATATGGTGAGTTGAAACCATACAATTTTTAGTAAATTGTCAACTAAAAACGGATTTGATTGTCACATCAGAGCCGTACCCTCATGATGAATCAAACTCTTTCTTGTCTGTGAAACATGGTGAGTTGAATACCATTTGTTGTGTAGTACAAGTACTAACACCATGTTTTCCTCAAAAACAATTTGTTGCTGTATTTATTTGTGCTTCAAAAAGAAATTTTGCACAAGACAAAAACTTTTATTTCAAAAACTTTTACTGGTTTTAGCTGCAAGCAGTACTTTGGAAAAGTACTGTTTGATCAGCAGTACTTTGAATAAAGTACTTGTTTTATTCAAAATATTTTATACAATTAAAATCATACCAGTATTTTAATCATCATCCTTCAAAATTGTCCAATTGATGAACAAATTGATCACCATTAGAGCCATGTCATCTTCTTCTTCAACTTCCATACCATGATCCAGCATTCTCAGCATCAAATCTCTTATGAGAGGATATCTTTTGTCTGCCAACATGTAGATCATTGTACCATCTTCTAGCTCTAAGGCATGAACACCAGCACTTGCAAAGAATCTCCAGCTATGAATTTCCCATTCTTCTTGATTCTTCCAAATGTCATCAGTGCTAGTTTCATCTGTATCCCACATAGTAGTCAAATCTCCCAGCAATACTACACCAATTCCTTTGAGTGGATTTTCTTCAAAGTAAGCTTGAATTTGTTGATATAAATCATACAAATCTTCTCTTTCCACCAGGTGCAATATATCTACCAGCAGATTGAATGCTCTGAAGCTTTCATCTTCTCTGTGGAAAACAAAATAATCACCATCCTTTTTAGATTCAACAACTTCTAAGTCAGATATCTTGGATTTTGTCTGAACATCACTCTTGGGAAGTTCAAAATCCATAGGTCTTAGATAATTCCTCAGTTCATCAACAGTACTTGTTCTTAGCTCTATAGTAGGCTTAGACTTCTTTGATGACTGTGACTTGATTGTTGTTCTCTTTCTTTTGTTACTTTCATTCATCAGCTTCCTTCCTTCTTCAGTGTCATAACCAACAATACCATCTACTTGTCTTTGGTATTCTGTTCTGACATCATCATATAATTTCTTCATCTGAGAATGATTCAACCTTGTCAAACCCTTGTATCCTCTTCCTTTCAAGTAGTCCATAAAGAAATTTCGTTCTTGAGCCTTAGTCATTGATTTCTTGAACTTTGTTTGAACAGCAGCTTCTTGTCTTTCCTTTTCATACTCAGCATCAAGTTCTGCTTGAAGCTTTTTAGCTGCAATATCACCTTGAGCTTCTTGATAAGCTCTGATCTGCTCTATGGTAAAGGACTTCTTTTTCTTTTTCTTTTCTGATTCCACTAGAATTCCTTTTCCTTTATCTTTTGGATCAATCTCCTGAATAGGTTTAGGAGAAAGTTGCAGATCTTGAGATTGTTCAACTCCAGGAATAGCAATACCTCTAGGTTTTGACATATTCAGCATGATCTCAGCAATAGTATTATCATCACTATTAGACTGGATCATATCTTCTTCTTGGACTGGATTGGAAGGACCCACATCTTCTTCAAAGTCCAAAGTCCTTGGTGTAATCTGAAATTGCCTCATAGTACCTTGGGCAGTATCTTGAATAATATCAACACCAGTACCTTCCAAATCCAATACTTCTTTATCACCACTTCTGACTTGAGTGTCAGCATCTTGATGAGAAATGTGTTCTTCAAGTGGTGTCTGTGGAATATTCAAAGCAGCATCTTGATCATCAGCACTTTGAAAAGCAGTCTTTTCATCCACAGTCTTTTTATCAACAACATCTTCATTCAAATTCACATTATTTTTATTCCTCCCCAATGTGAATGAAGATTGTTTTCTTAATTTCCTCTTCTTTGACTTATCCTTCTGAAGACCTTTTGAAGGATGTTGAAGAATAGACTTAACCAATTTCTTCAAATTCTTGTACTTCTTTTGAAGAGTGGCTAAAACGTTAGCTTGATTATCATAAGCCTTTTTAAGTCTCTTCAACTCTCTTGTCAAAGCATAATTATCCATAACTTCATCTCCAATAGGTGTATCATTACCAGCCATCAATCCCTCATCTCCTCCAGATGTTTGAAGCCCATCTGTGGAAGTATAATCATTGGGATTAAATGGTTGACTAACACCATGATCTGTGTCACTAAGAGCGGTACCTTGCAGAGAAATAGGCTTTTCTGCAGAGGCAGTTTTTTCTCTGGAAACAGTCTTTTCTCTGGAAGCAGTCTTTTCTCTGGAAGCAGTCTGTTGGGAGACTGCTTTAACTTGTGAAGGAGAAGAATGCTGGAAAACATCTTCTTCATGAGAAAGAGACCTGCCAGATCTTTGAGATGGAGTAGGAGCAGAGTCTTCATGTTCAGAGGCATCTTCTGAATCTGCTTCTGAATCTTCCTGAGCAGCATCCCTAACAGTCTGTGCTACTTCCAACATATATGCAGTAAGAGGTGTAATATGACCAGAAAAATCTGAACTCTTGTTGGCCATAAAGGTAAACACCTTGTCTTGAAGCATAATAGCAGGTAAGAAGTCTTGTGGCTTAGGAATACCTTTAAGCTGTTTATCCAGAAAGACTTGTATGAATCTAGGATACATTAAAAATGGTTTCTTTTTGTTGATATGGTTGAGCATCCCATTTAAGATCATCCAAGAGCAGTTGAATGGCTGATTAGTCGCCAAACCCACCAATGCTGAGGCTATAGTCTTAGGGAATTCATTCCAAGCAGTAGTTTTGTTGCTTAGGCAATGAAGGAGTACATGAATTAAGTACTTCCATTGAGGACAGAAGAGGGGTTTTTCAAAAGTTTGTTTTCTAAGTGAACCCTCATAACCAAGATCCCTAAGTGTATCCCAAATAACCTGTTTAGCAAAACATACAGTACCTTCCTCATCATTAAACTAAAGGTCTGCTCTTATTTGTGCCTCCGAGATTCGAACCTTACGCCCAACAACTGTAGCAGTAATGAACCATGTATCCAAATCTTCACAACCAGCATCAGCAGTAGTCCAAAATTCTTGAATCCAAGGTCCAATCACATCAGGATTAACCAAAATAGCATAGTTGATTGATGACCCAGCAAGAAAATCAATAATGTCATGAAAATCAACATTGAGATCAGTCTTGTCCAAATTTGCTACCATATTGTGACGATTACATGTTCTTCGAGCCATTGAAGAATGTTTATATAAAGGTGATTGGTGAAAACGGCGATTGAATGTGGAATA
>LBNU01009683.1:96255-109235 GCA_014162995.1 Artemisia annua
ATTATTATTATTATTATTATTATTATTATTATTGTTATTATTATTATTATTATTATTATTATTATTATTATTATTATTATTATTATTATTATTATTATTTTATTTTATTTTATTTTATTTATTTATTTATTTTTTATAGACTGAATGAAAGTAAGTAAAAGCTGAATTTAACCTTAGAAAACTTATAAAGGAGCTTAATGAAGATCAATAAAGCAGAAAGCTAAAGACTTTAAAGGAAATAAGAGCTTATTGAATAACAGCTAAGAAACCAATAAAGTGCAATTAAACTTAAATTTTATTAAACTGAAAGTGAAATTACAAGGAAAAACAGTAAATGATCTCAATAAACTTGAAATTTACATGAAAACTTTTTAACCTAAAAACCTACTACTCCCATCCTTTGAATCGATTCCCTTTTTATAGCCAACTGTAGAAGCCTTGGAAGCTCTCTGAAGGATCTGGAATCCTTATCCTCGTCCTAGAAAGGAATCCCATCGACTTATTTCTCATTATCCTGATTCTTCTGGATTGTAGGATTCTAGGATATTCTTGTCCAATCGTTTCGCTCCAATTGGCCACGTGGAGGTGATGTGACACGTTATCTGACATGTTGGCAGAATTCTCTGGAACGTACGAGGTTTATACGAGGTAAAATGATGGGTTTACAGAGGTAATTGGGGGTGGGAGACGGTGAACAGTTAAAAGGGTAAAAGAGGCGCGTTTTCTTATTTTATCATTTTTTTTTTGGTTTTGTGGGTTTGGGAAAAGGGCCGGGTTGTAGGGAACAAATGGTTGGGCTGGTTGATTTTGATTTTGGGCTCGGGAAGGTTTGGGCCAGGGATGGGTTTGGTTGTATAGTTTAGGATTTTTTTGTTTTTGTTTTATGGTTTAGTGTAGTGAAAGTTTAAGGATAAGGACTAGTTTTGTAACTTTTGTAATTTTAATGGACCACTTTTGCACTTTTCCATAAATAATTCCAAGGACTAACTTTGATCATTCTTGAATACTTGAAGGTCTTTGATGAAATTTCTTCAGATTTATTCTTTCAGAGACCAGACTTGACAATTCTTGTAACTCTAGGGACCATTCTTGTAAATTTATAAAATCTTTTTCTAGGGCCTATTCTTGGAACTTTAAACCTCCCAGGGACTTGTTTTGTCATTTTGAGCTCAAATTCACTTTCCCGGCTATAAATAATTACTCTTTCCATTCTTGTGCTTGTTTTTCGTGACTTTGTCTCGGTTTTTTGTCTTTTTCTCATATTTTCTTACCTGCACGTATAAAAACACAAAAACACATATATTTGGCAATTATGGTCGGATTTTTGGTCTTTTTGGTCTTAATTTGGTCAAGAAAAGGTATGTGTTTAAGCACATACCAAAATCCCCCAGACTAAGATATTGCCGTGTCCTCACGCAATGTTATGAGCTCACATCTTTGAAATCTAAATTCCTCATCTCTTTCTACTAACTTTGAAAGTAGCAAAACGTTCAAAAGAGACTACTAAATCTTAAATTCCAAAAATGCCCCGGTTATCCTACTTATTATTATTTATTATCTATATATTTACAACCTATCCTTATTCGGGTGACGGTATGATGACTTTCATTATCCTAAGGATAATTATGAGGATCATCGAGTAGAAACACGACTCATAGAGAAGCGACCTAACGGTTAAAATTCGTCGTCCTTGATTTTTCACAAGTCCCCCCCAGACTAAGCGTAAAACGAAATCATTGTTCTTTCATAAGCATCGATGCTAAAATTATCCATGGAAGTTACTTGTGAATACTCCTTACTTCCATATTCCTATTTTCCTCTAATTATTTTATTTTTGGTGGGAAATTGAATTTCCTCGTTTTTATATTAATTAGTCCGATAAAGGCTTGAAATTTGGACGCTAAGTAGTTTCTAATTCTTCCCTCGAGAACCACTGCCCACAAGAATGAGGTCCACATCAAGGTCTCTGATTTAACACGATTTTGAGGAGTGTCCCTTTTATTGGCGACCGAAACAACTCAACTACGAGTCCAGAGACAGAAGCTTTTATTAGGACCTCCCCGGAGTCAAGGCTTGGCATTTTTTTCATTATAAGCACAAAACGTATTTACCTCGGCCCTTTATAACAATCACAACATCGGCTGCGAACCGGCAAGATGCAGAAAACCTTTTTGGCATTGGATTTTTTTACTATTAAGCACAACATACGTGTTAGGTCACCATATTAGTAAACACAAGTATTCAAATAAAAGAAATAAGATGAGAAATAGACTTGGTTGATTAATATCAATATGAAAGATGAAAGAACAAGAGTTTCCTTAAGATATGAAATTAACCAACAAATGTAATGAGATACATGATGTCCTATTTATAGGAGAGGGATAGGGCAACACTCCCTTCCTTCCCTATCTTCTAAGTCGTGGGCTTTCAAGGCCCATTGGACATCTTATTAAACTTAAACATAAACCATACGAGTAACTAAATAACGTAGCTAATAATGATAATTCTAGCAACCTATTACATTTACTGAAATGACCGAGACTTGACTGAATAGTTGAAAACTATGATCCTAACAATCTCCCCCTAAGGATCGGTCATGAAGGATTGTTGAAGGATTGAAGTTCGTCACGGTCATCGAGGTTGCTTGACGTCTTTGTCTTTGGACTTTAACTGTTGACATTTGTAGCTTTAGACATCTTCAAAATGATAGTAGTATAAGTGATTCATCATTCTTTGTTCTTTGTCTTTGTTGATGTGAAAACGATAGATGATGTTGTAATCCGCCATACGTCACTTTTGGTGTCTCCAATGAATTTGCTCCGTTCCGACATGCTCATACATCTTTGACTGTGTTGTAGTTATGCATTCGTAGCTCTTTGTCTTTGTTGTTGAAGATTCATGATTTTTGTCGTAGAATTTTTTTTTAGACTGTGATGTTGCATCGAGCTTTCTTTGGCATTTGAGATGTATGTATGAGCATGTGGAAGTTGGTGTTCAAGATGGCATTTGTACCTGAAATAAAACAGTTAGCAATAATACAACCGGTACTTACAGGTTTGAACTAGAATTCGTCAACAGCATAATGTGAAGACTCCTTCTAATTCGCGCCAAGGCCGTTCCTAATCGGATACCCCCTAAGGAGCTTACACGGGCACAGCTAAGTACACCCACGATTAGGTGAGTCACTGGAGATCACCCCACGACTGTAGACCGTTTGAAGCCATTGTAAACACTAAGCGTAACCCACGAGAAATTACCGAAGTGACCTGCTGTCAGGGCTGTTTGATGTTGACCCTGGCAGGATTTCCGTTCAATCATTCGAGAAATACTTAAGTAAATCCCTCATGAACGTTCTAGGCAGATTGCTAAGATCTGCGAAGGACTCGATAATTCACAGTTGGTGTCCATTGATGTAGGACAACCAATGTAAGATTACTAAGTGTACCTAAGAGATCTTTGATGTATCTCGTGGCTCTAGACTCAATTAGTGCAACTTATGGTTTCCTATGCGGAGATTGGGGCAGGGTCTCCTGTTTCAATATCAACCAACTCTAAATAGAAGGTCGATAGATTACAACGGTTCCCCGTGAGAATGAAACAAGTATCTTTTGAGAGATACCCGAGTGGCTAGAAGGTTAAGGTGCATGCGTCACTGGGTCCATGACGTCTTTTATCTTCAATACCGGTGTCGCCTTAGCAACAACCAGTAGCAAATGAATTGAACCCGGTGTCTGCCCTAAGGTTGAATAATTTGGAGGGCTCATTTCTTTTCACCCTTTTCATAACATTTATTTTTAATTCTTCAACCCCTTCTTTCTCCGTTCCATTCATTACTCCTTTTTCGAATCATGCCTAAGGACTTCTAAATATTAACTATTGGTATTGTCCTTGGGTAGATCCCTCCGGTGTAGGCGGATCATAGGACGGTTATTCCTAACCTTAGTCACCTTATAACTCTATGACTATCCTAGTGATGCCTTTTGAAACCATTCATTTGAAAATATCTCAAAGTGTTTGTGAATAAAAACATTTTATAACACTTTGAGGGTTTTATTTTCTAATGAAATACTCCCCCTCCACATGTGCTTATGAATATTTTGCGGAAAATAACACATGCGGGAGAAGTTTGCACTTTAGAATTGATCCACTCTTAATAGACATGTACCCGAGGGACACGGTTACGTTGCTTAGTTAAAGGGAAGCATTGTCAGTTTTTAGATGACAACTAGCCCTAATAACTACCTTGAAGTTGTAAACATTCCATAAAGGAAGTTAGACCCGTCAAAGTAACGTCTAGAAAGAGTTTCTCGAAACGGTACAATCTACTCGGATAAATCCTTTCGAATATTAACGGTTTTTGTTTCGTCAATTCTTGGGTCAATTCTGAGTCGAGCTCGAGTGAGATACAACTTTGCCACATCATATTTTGATCATTTTCTTCTTCTCCCCCTCAAAAATAGCATATCAAATGTTGTTTTTGCAAACGATTTTGATTAAAATATGCTTTTTGAGTCTTATGGGGAGTTATCATCAAAGATTTGAGATTTTAAGAACGATGTTTTGGTACAAGTACTCCCCCTCAACTTGTGGATACTCATTGAGGTGAAATACTTGTCTTTTGAGTAGAATTGTGAAAATCTGAAAAGTTTGATAAATTCTACTCAAAAGTAAGAAGCCTTCGCTCCTTTTCATAGGATTGTAGCACTGAAGCGTACCACCGGGTCCTTTCTTTACAAGGTATGGGTTGTGCACTGTTATATGTACACAAGCCTTAATAATTCACAATAATCAAGAATGAATTGGAAATAATGAATGGTTATACCAGAAGCTTAAGTCTGAGATGAGGTCAAGGCATTGAAGTCGGTGAACTTTGTGTTAGGCCTTTGAAATGTCAGGATCGGAAACGATGGACGAACCCCGATATAACTTTCCAGCCTCCTGATCTGTTCCCTCCGGTTGAGCCTTTCTTCAATGGCATGGATGAAGTTCTTTACCATTCTTCTTGTGCTAGAATTCCAACGGGTATTCTTTCCTTCTTTTACTTTGTTCAGATCATCCGTCAATCTCCCCACTAGACCATCACGAACTCTTTGCAAAGTAGCATCACATAACTTATGAAGCTCGTCGAACCGCATGAACCGTAGCTGATTCTTTGAATTGAGGTAGGTAACCCCGAACTTTGGTTTTTGGAGAATCATTAGTTGAGATGCGTCATGTAGTTCTTCGATCATGAGTTGTGGTTTGGTCAAGTTGAGATGATTCTGGTAGCTTTCAACACCTAACTGTAGATCTTCTACACGTTCACGGATGATCAATTGTCTGATGTACATGAGCAAGGAAGAGATGAAGTTGTATTGAGTTGACGTTGGAAAGCCCCTCATTCTTCCTTGAACTTTCTCCAGATACATATCTTCTACGTCATCTAGATAAAGATGAGGGAAATCGGCTTCACAAAACTTGTAGAGCTGTTCGTCTTGCCTCTTAACCACTATTTCCTTCATGTAGACATAATCAAACCGTCTATCTTCCAGGATTTGCATGATTGCGACGATTCGGCCTTTGTTCTTCACATCACCGGATGTGCGTTCACGTCTGTGAGTGTAGCCGAGCTTTCGTCGTTCTGACCAGTTCTGAATTCCAAACAAAGCGTCTCTGTTGTATTCCACAATAGAGTTGCTGAAAATAGGAGCAGTTTCTTTAATGTTTGGAATCTCATAGCGAGCAGCTGGTACTGAAATCCTTAATGAAGACTTGTAGCGATCTTTGGAAGCTTTGATGTCGTGTTGCAGGTAGCGGAGATTGTAGTTGAAGAAGAACCGATACGGAATTCTAGGCTTGTCAGCAAAGCCTTGAAGAGGCAAAGGTTTGGTCCAGTCGGTGAAATACGGTTCGTTGTGCTTTCCATGTGCATCAAAGTTGCTTTCTGGATTAAGCCAATCAAAGGAGTCTGATAAAGCTGATGCAATGTTCTGTAAATGGTAGTCCGGCTCTATTTTTTTCCCTGATCGTGCCTTAAGAAAGTCACGAGCATCCTTGTTGATCCGCTTTAGTTCAGCTTTTGTCACCTTCTCCAGCTGAAGACCCGAAAGAATACTCTGAGCGTATTATAAGGTGTTGCCCGGGAGTGGTTCTTCGGTTTCTAGCGGTGGATGAGCTTTGATCATTGTGGTTACCCAGTCTGATTCAGGAGCCTCAGGAGCATATAACCATGTGAAACGTTTTGAGTGCTTCTTCTGCTTCTTTCCCTTAGACTTTTCGGTCTGAGTTGTTGATGATGGTCTAGCTTGTGGTTCAGGAGATTCAGTTTGAGTGAGTACAGGTTGTGGTTCCTCCTGTTGATCATCGTGATGATGCATGAATGGTTTTTCTACTGCTGTGGGTCCAGACTTGGATGCTGAACTTTGCGGTTTGCGGGTGGAAGCCTTTGATGCTGGTGGTTGTTTGAATGATGATGGTTCGCGGCTAGACTTGCTTTTCTTGCGTTGTGAGTCTGTGTCCGGATCATCGTCTTTCCTAGAGCATTTTCGTCTGCCAGCAGCTTCTTTACATGACTCGGTTGCCCTTAAGGATTCAAGCAATGCTGCTTCTTCATCGGTCTTTTCTTCCTTCTCAGTGAGTTTGGAAGCTAATAAAGTTTCCAGTTGTTCAACGGTTAGATCCTCAGGCTCAGTAGAAGGCCTGCTCGTTTGAAGGTAGAAAGGTGTTGACTGAATTGTTTTGACGATGTTTTCTTGAATCCTGGTGTTCAGCTCTTTTCTGATGGGTCTCAGAAGTTCATACAGCTCTGGAGATATTGCAGTCACGAGATTCTCAGCCAAGTAGTCATTGGTGTATTTTCTGATCATCTTACTCATGTCTGCTTGCTTGTTCTTATCAGCCTGAGCTTTTGTCTGCTTTAGCTCTTTTACTTCTTCTGAGAGCTGAGCAACCAATGTTGTCATATTCTTCATTTGAACTTGAAGATCACCATCATGTTGTTGTACTGTTCTCCTATTTCTTGAAGTTCCCGCAGCACGCCTTGCCCGTAAGAATGCCTTGGTTGTTTTCAGACTAGCTTTCTTCATTCTCGGTTTTGACTTTGCTTTAGGTGATGGTGGTGGTGGCTGGTCTGATGATGATGATGATTCTGGTTGTTTGACTGGTTCTGCTAGAGGAATTGGAGGTTGTTCGGGTGTCGGAGACCTTTCCTTTGGCGGTGATGGCATGTCGGCATCGAATAATTGTTCATCTTGATCTTGATTATTAGGCTGATCATCAAGATTTTCCTCTGCCGTTTTCTCCAATATTTTCTCAGTCAACTCCTTTTTCCTGACCTATTGCTTCGAACTTTGGAAGTGTTGTCTCAGTTTCCTTTGGTTGATGATCTGCAGCCTTTTCTTCTCCAACGTCTTTCATGATAGTGTTTCCCTCAGCATCCTTTTCTGGTTGTTCGGTTGTTGTTTCAGTTGCTGTTGGAGATATCATGGTATGGCTAGAACCACTTTCTCTAGCTTGGAGTTCAAGTTGTTGCTGATGAGCTTGTTGTATTTGAAGGTTGAGACGAGCAGCCAATTTGAGCTTTTTCTGCTCTTCCTTTTCCAGGTTTCGAGTATCAACGATGATGCTTTTCAGTTTACTTTGTCAGGCAAGGGTTCAGGTTCAGGTCGTACAGTTTCTTCATCATCATGCCCAGGTTCACGGATGACAATTCCTTTTCCTCTAGGTTGTTATTGTTGCTCACGGAGTGTTCCTAGACTTAATTGTTTTGCCAGTTCGAGTTCAGGATCCTCTTAAGCTGTATACCTTCTTTCATAGTCCCCTTCTTCATCAGTTTCGGTTTCGGTTTCAGAGCCAAATTCTGACCCCTAGCTTCTGATGGTGGTGGTGATGGTTCGGGTATGGCGACTTTCTTTCTGATGACTTTGCGTTTCGGGGTTGCAGTAGGCTTGGACTTGGGTTGTTTAGGAGTTGGAGTACTGCCGGTACTTCCTCTCTGGCTGCCAGTTTCCCTTATGTATCTAGGAATTTCTTCGGTTTTTGAAACGCCTACTCTCCCGGCTTTGTAGGCCAAGTCGTAGATTCGGTAGTTCGAAGATACAAGAATTTTGTCATTCAGAAGATTGTCTGGTATTCTCACGCCACTAGTCCTTGGAGTGAACTGAATANAAGCTTTCACGTAAAAATCTTTCGTTTTCTTAAAACCCCATAATAGCGAGTAGTGTAAAGTTTTTGGTAGCGAGTATGATTTCAAGTTCATAGCGAGTAAGCTGTATTTAAAAAGATAGCGAGTATAAACTTGGCTGTCATAGCGAGTATGTATTTCAAAAAGTTCCTAGCGAGTTACATTTCTCAACAATAGCGAGTATGTATTTCACATAACATAGCGAGTATGGTTTCCTTAATCAGTAGCGAGTTTCAATTTTGTAAGACCTTAGCGAGTTTGAACTTTTAGATTTCATAGCGAGTTTGGCTTTTGATTTTAATAGCGAGTTTCATATCCTTTATTAAGACATAGCGAGTTTCATCATTATTTTACGTAGCGAGTATTGAGTTTTATTTACTTTAGTTTTCGAGTCTTAGTTTTTTTTTTCGTGTCTTATTTTATTTTTAAAGCCGAGCTAGGCTTAGTTACACTCCATCGTTTATCGAGTGGAGTTTTCATTAATTCATTTCTTACCGTTACTCTGTCGAATTTTCGTTTAAATCTTTTTAACTTAGTTTATTTTTATTTTCACTTCTTTTATTTTCTTTTAAACGTTTACTTTTCTTTTCTTTCATTTATTAAAGTTAAAAACCAAAAACATTTTACATTTCTTATTTCATTTTCAGTTCTTTTCTTTACTTAATTTTTCTTACTTTCTTATTTCATTTTCTTTACATTTTATTCAACTCATGTTTTCTTTTATCGTTCAACTTATTTTATTCTCGTGCTTTATTTCTTTTAAGTTTTAAACTAGTTTTGTAGTATAATTAAAACCAAATCACATCTTTTAAACCCATTCATCTCACATAACTCACGACTCGAGTGACAAGGTCAATTTCAACCCTCGTTGGGACAACGATCCTCGTGGTAAAAGCTTCACCGCTCATTCTGCCATCGATCAATTTTTGGCGCCGCTGCCGGGGAGCGGTTGATAAGATTGAGTTGTTCGATCGTTCGAGTAATGTGTTTTGGAGATCCTTCTTTCGAGAAGTTTAAGCTTTTGTAAATATTTTCAAAATTTAAAACCATAAAAATATTTTCTCTTCTAATTTGTTTTTCTTTTAATTTCCACTTTTCAAAACATAAAAACCAAAAACAATCTTCTTACCCCCAATTGTTTAATTCTCATGGATTCATTGATACTTTGTGTTGGTTGTGGTGCACCACTCTATGCTGCACCGTGTCGATACTGTACGTGTGAAAGGTGTGGAAACGATATTCAAAACGGAAGTTGTTTGTGTTGTGGTTCAAGTAATTCGTTATCATATGATCAAAACCCTAATTCATTCGACTATCCTTCAGATTCTTCCAATTACCCACCTCAGCCTTACTTATCTTCGTTTGATCAATCTTTCTGTAAGGGATGTGGAAATCCTTTGGATCCGACTTCGTGCTCGAATTATTGTCAATGGTGTACTTGCATGAGGTGTGGTAGAAGTCTTTTTAATGGAGATTGTTTGTTTTGTGCCCTCACAAATGGAAATTCATATTCTCAAGATTCCAATTCGCACTTTTCCAATAACCATCAAAACGATTTCAATCTACCCTTTCAAAACTCTTATGAGCAAGAACCGTATGCCAATAACTTCTCATTCCAGAATACTCAGAATTTTGAGCAATCTGTTGAAAATATTCATTCTGAGCCGTATCCAACATTGAAAGAAGAAAGGGAATCACTTTTCAGTCCAATGAAGGAGTATCAAGAGTTAATTCTTCGAAGAAACAAAGAAAAGGAAAATTCTGAAGAGAGCAGAGAAGACGAGACTTTGAAAGAAGAAAACGAAATCAACGCTTCGAGTGGCAATCCCACTCCATCTTGTGAACCTTTACATGTTGAAAATTTTTCTTTGGCATCTCTCGACGGCGACTTCTCTAAAATTCTAGCCGCTTTAGAGCTTGCGAGTGCTCGTGTTATCTATAATGAACCATCGACTCCTGCCTCTTCTCCGGTGATGGAAATGGAACGAGAAACCGAGGTGACCAAGGACCCGGTACTTTCCCTTGATAATGGAAGTGCTAAATACGTCCAACCTTCAGTTGTTCAAGAATCAGTTGTTCCTCCTAAACCGTCAAGAATTGATCCTACTTTTTCTCGATTTAAGGTTACGAGTTTGTCAAGTTTACGTGTTGGGCTTAAATCAATTTCTGAAAAGAATGACTTACCTAAACTTCACGTTCCTCAAGAACACGAACCAGAGACTACAACGGAAGTGGTGGAAACTGCTAGCTCTCAGAGCACACCACTTGTCCCACCTCCGGCTTCTCCAAAATGTTCTTCGACACTTGTTTCCGATATTTCTGAGCCGTCAGATCCTTTGGAGCCCGAGCTCAAGGAGTCTTTACCCGATTTTGAAAAGTATACTTTTGATACGGCCGAAAATTGTGATTTACCTCTTTTTCCTCCCGTAGAGCCCGAGGACTCTCTAACAATGGGGGACGAGCTTCTTAACACTATTCCGGCAACGGAATCAGACGAATTCAATAAGTCTAGTGTTGAGAACCTTGTCCCAATCCAAAGTGAGTCCGGGGAAACTCCTAACGGTGATTTTGAGATTTTTGAAAATGATCGTCCTGATAATCTCGTTGATACGAATGATAAGCCGTTTGATGATACTAACTTTGATCCGGAGGGAGATATTCGTTTTCTTGAAAGTTTATTACTTGAAGAACCATTTCCTCCTCTCCCTCCGAAGAACGATGAAGTTACTGATGGATCCGTTGATAATCATGATGAGATATGTTCCGAGTCTGACGAAGGTTATGCTTCCTTGTCTTGTGGAGAAATCGAGTACGTTGAAGGAGAAATTTCCCCGTGTGGCAATCCCACCTCAATTTCTGAACCAAATATTCCCGACTTCTTCCCAGAAGAGATCGATGTTCTTTCAGATATTGATGAAACTTCGAATGAATCAGATAACCCAGTTCTTGAAACTTTCAAAACAACTTTCACCAATCCCCTATTTGATTTCGAACCAGATTTTACTATGATTTCAAACAATCCGCTCTTCGATATTCAGATTAAGGATAGTGACGAATCTATTACTGCACCTGAGGTTACAAATGTTCATTATATGGATAATTATCTTCACGACGAGTTTCTAACTCCTGTCGACCCGACTCCGTCAAGCATTGCAGAAGTTACTGAACCTATTAAGTTGTCGTCTCCGAATGTTTCTTCGTCTTTTACCGTGGTTGATGATCCATTATCGTTCCTATCAGAAGATAAAATTTTTAAACCCGGTTTATCACCTTTTAAGGACTTTCATGGACTCCAGCCCGACATCCTTGCTTCCTTCGTTACTATTGAAGATTTTGTTGATGAAACTTTGAAGGAGGATGATTTTAAGACTAAGGAGAAAGTTACGCTTACTATGGAGGATCTCTTTGAATTCAACCTCGAAACCGTTGTTATGATCTTTCTTCCTTATCTTACCTATGCTTGTGTTTCACCCATCCGTCATTCCCCCGGGAGTGAGGATGTTGTTTTTGATCCCGGTATCGTCACTTTTCTAGCCGGCTGTTTCATTTGCTCCCCCAAGAACAAGTAAATTCGGGGCGAGTCTAAGCTATACGACTCGTTACTAAACAAGCGCTTCGTGGGAGGCACCCCATGCTTATCCTTTTTATTATCTAATAAGTAACGTGAGGAGGGCGACCTCTTCCAATCTTGTGTTTGCTTGTTGTTTGTGTTTGTGCAGGATTTCCCCATTTCATGATGACTCTCGTGCTCGTGGATCGTCTCATCTCCACTCGAGTCCCATGTATGGATGCTTGCTTGGAAATCATATATCCAAATCTAATCAACTAATGGTATCTTTGGCATACTTTATAAACGGCCTTAGAATTATTGTTAGGATTACCTTTACCTTGGAAACATTGAGGACAATGTTTATCTTTAGTCTGGGGGGGTGAATCTTCGATTTGATTGACCTAGCACTTTCACCATTGCTGTTTACTTGCGCAACCCCGTTTTTCCTCAAAAACCACAAAAAATTGAAAAAATTTTTAAAATTTTCAAAGCAAAAAGCACAAAAAAATGAGAGAAAAATATAAAATTATGCAAAAATAGAATAAAAGTTTTGACACCGCGTTTGACTTTCCTATTAGGTAAGAGTGAGAATAAAAATTTTGACTTGATCCGGTTGTGTTGAGCCCTAGCTTGTTCCCTTAACCAAAGATGTTCACAAAAGCTTTTTCTAGTTTTGTACACAAGGAGCTACTCTTTTGTCGGCTCCCGTACTTGACTTTATATATGCGTGGCTTGATTATCGGCTAAGTATCCGCGGATCTCATTATTTGAGATTTTAAATTTGTGGAGAACGTGAAATGATATAGTTTCTTTAGAAGTTAGATGCTAAGCATAGAGTAGTTGGATCTCTTTAAAGCTCATCGAAGGTACTCATGTCTTTTTGTTCCCACAAAATTGCTTCACCCCATATATGTGCAAAATAATTAAAGATGTTAGGTTTAGCCGATGAGTAGTTCTTTATCTTCTTAAGAGAATCTTTGCTTGGGAAATTGGGTACACATCATGGATACGCGCTAAGTTGAGTTGTATTGTATATCGTTGTATAAGCGTATATGCGTAGTAACGGCATGTGGTTTCGGAGCTAGCCCCAAAAGGCCGTTGTTATTGTATGGAGGGGGGCTGAGGGTGGCTTTTTGACGTTGCGGAATTGAGATCGGGGCCCTTGGACCTAGATCCAACCGCCTAAGCAGTTGGCGGTCAGGTCTTGGACTGAAAGCTAAGTGAAGGTTCGGAGTTCGAGAAGTCTAAGGCAAGAAGAAAGAAAAGGAA
>LBNU01009684.1:7309-20247 GCA_014162995.1 Artemisia annua
TTGTTGGAAAAATGAGTTTTGCAAAGTGGGTTTTTGCAAACTTTGGACATAATTTAATGTATGTATATGTTACATATATTTATGTTTCTTGGGGGCGTTGTGTTCTCCTCCAAGAGAGCTTCGCAACGAGCTAAAGTATGTCCAAAATAGAGTTGAAATGAATGAGATATCGTGTCTCAAAGTGAGGCACGTGAAACACAAAAAATGGAAAAGTGGATGTATCCCACATCGCCCAAAACAAGAAGTGATTGCTTGTTTATAAGGAAATATTGGTATTTGCTTCCAAATTCCTTTAGGTGAGCTATGCTCCCACTCCTACGTGCACGCGCGAGGGGGTGCAAATTGTGGGATTTCTTGGCCAAAATGGGTTCGAAGCTTCTGAACTCATGCGCGACCTGCGGACACGAATGCAGCTCCGAATTATTGTAATCTGATTTCACTAATAAAAATGTACACCGTTTCCCACACATATTACCCATAATCACCTCAAGGATAAATACCATCTCTAAAAGTATGAAACTGTTAGAATCCCTAACAATAAAAGCGGCGGGTACCCTGTACCCTGTGATTAAAGTTTAGACGTCAACAAAATAACAATGGCGAACTCATTAACTGGAGAAAAACATGATTCCAATTCACCCAACTTTACCGATTCGGACGGGTCATCCTCCGTTTCGTTTTTGAACGGCTTTTACTGGCTAGCCAAACCAATGGTGACTCCGGGTTAAGGTTGAACTCGTTGGTCCGGTCCGGTTTTAAAAATCGTACCATCAACTTAGTAGCATGTAAATTATATAAAGCTTTGTGTGTTTTATTTGTTTGTACAATGTGTATTATAACATGTATTTTTTATTATAGGGGTGCTTTAAAAATAATATTAATTAGTGTTTAATGTTTTATTCTTAATTTTAAGACTTTTGATATTTAATGTGTTTAATGTTAAGAAATTAAGTTTAAGAGATATTTAATGTTTCAAAATTGTGTTTAATTTACTTGTACATATTACTTTGTTAGTTGTATTACTTAATTTTAAGATATTTAATGTCATTAGTGTGTTTAAATTACCATTTTAAGTTTAATGTCATTAGTGTGTTTAAATTAGTTGTACATGTAGCTTTGATGATCGTAATGCTTAATTTTAAGTATTCTATATTTAGTAAGCCTAAATGCTTTATAAGATAGTTAGATAATCTCCATCTCGTTAATCTTATAAATAAGCTTAGTAGCATTGTGACAATCTCCACATACCCGCAAGTTCTTAAATATTCTAATAAGAGTCTTTGGGAGGAGTATTTATAATTCCATATTAGATAGTTCATTATCCTATATTTATGTACAAGATTAGCCTGCTATTAGATAGCTTATTCATCAAGCTATGAAACTTTTGTATAATGTATTTTTTTGCTAATGAATTAATGAGATATGGAAAAATCATATTTTAATAGATATGTGTTCATTTAACACTTTCTATGTTGCAGAAGTACCTCAATACATACATCAAAAAGACAGGTATTGTATAAACTTGAATACATTATCAATAATCACTAAGCAAACACTATCCTTCTAAAATTTTGAAAACAGTTAGAATTTCTCAAAATGAACTCCCTTTCGAAGTCTGGGTACTCTTAGTAGCATATGTTCAACTAGAAGTCTTTAAAGAATTATTTATAATCCCAGACGTGATCGCGACTCTCTCACTAGTCACTATGACTCGTACGAATATGCTGTTTTTAATCATCTTCAAATTGCAAAACAAAGCAATGGTCAGAAACATGGCCCAAACTTTCATTATTGCCACTAAATTATCGAACTCGCTATCTTGTTTTGATTGACATAAAATCTTCCTCGACCTACAGGAACCTTGAATGGGAAAACTCGCGAGAGAACATCAAGTTAAGAAAATGGCCCAAAACAAGATACCCTACTGACGGAATTAAGGCAAAAGTTGCGGATGACGAAGCCAAACAAAAAACACGGTATGCTCAAAGAAGGCATTTAAATCAATTCAAATGCCTTTAGATAGACACCGTGGTGCACCAGCCGGGAATCGAACCCGGGTCTGTACCGTGGCAGGGTACTATTCTACCACTAGACCACTGGTGCTTTTATGCTATATCTTTGCATCTATGTATAATATTATATCTTTGTTTTTATATACATTTTAATAATTAATTTCCATCACTTAACTGTTTTTTTCTTTTTTTACATCCATGGTAAGACTGTAGGACTGTAGGAGTAGTATGATATGAGATATTGAGATATATTTACAATAATTAGAAAAAACAGATATTTAAAAGGCAAAAACAAAATGTGGTAGGTAAATTAACCACCCTGCATATGAATCATTAGGGTGGTGTCATTGGAACCCTTCCAACTATAGCGCAGGTGATGATACTGGAATAAGCGGACAGAGAGCTGAACTACTTCCCCACTCGAAAGTGTTAACCAGCTGCGATCTATATGTAAAAAACATTAATAAGACCAGATAAAATTTATAAATCTCCTTATACTAAAGATCAGAGATTATTACCTATTGTGATCCCATATATCAACCTGCACACCGCCGGCTGTTGCGAAAAAGATCACCTTCCCACTAATGGTCCATAGCCCTAAAACGATCAAAATATTAAACTGATATTAACATGATTAAAAATACTGAAGATCGTGTTGTGTACATCAACTATTTTCAATAAATTCATAATAAGCCCATCAAATAAGATAAAACATACACACTCTTGAACTTGAACGTCCTAAAACCCTACTAATATCATCCTAATAAACAAATGTATATAAAAGCCCAAATTCTAAAAAATAGCCAAATTTCATAAAATAACCAACCAATTCAATATACAAAGACATAAATTAAACTCCTCGTAACATAAATACTTAAACTAACATATATATTAAATTCAAGATCTAATTAACAGAAAATAAGGACAAAACAGAAGAAAAATATGCATTCTGTAGGCGACCACTAAAGTGGCGTACTTGCAGAAACTACTATTTTTATGTGATGAACTTGATTAAAGTAATTCGTTCACATATGCAATATTAATGCACGGAGATGATACTACAATCGTTAAAACGTGTGGTCATGTGAAAGAATACCTCATTAAAATATCTTCACAACACACCACAAAAGACATACCATTTTAATAAACCTGCATATCAACATTCAATAAAATTATTCAAACAAATTTTTAACAAAATTCCGTTTAAATGCTCAGATGAATAGAAGTAAGGTGTACCTGAATATCACCATGCAACTTCCACATTGATGAAACAATCTTGGCCAAAAATGTACCGGTCTTTGCAACGGTTGATGCTTAATGCGAATTTATAAAATTTTATATTGAGTCAATATTGGCTTCCAAATGATACTTTTCAAAAAAAAACATTGACTTCACAAATAAAATCAACAATCAAAATTTTTTAAATGTGTACATAAGTACAAAACTAATCCTCAATTGATCATACACAAAAACTGGTCGGCTAACCTAATATGATTCAGTCGGACCAGAAATCAAAAGTAGATTACCTTAACACATTATTTGATATGTATACAAAAAACAGCATAAAAATAATTCAATTCAACAATTATCACTTATATTTGAGATTTTACCTTGGGTTAATGTAAAACAATCGTTTTCTTTAATTCACAATCATATTCATGGTCTTGCAAAAAAAACCAATCAAAAACACACAAATCCACCTATGAATGAAAAAGATCAATTACAACGTAAACCTAAAGTAGAATCAAATGAAAACAATGATTCATTTACATAAAATTTGAAAAGACATACCTGGTTGATCGAGGCATGCCTTGTTGATCGAGGTTTTGTAAACCAAGATTAATGATCGAGGTTTAAGTAACTTTCATGTTAATACATGATTAGGGTTTGATGCAGTAAATTTGAATTCGGAATATGATACTTTTAGAGAATATTGTGTTTTGAAAAACCTTTGATTTAGGAGTTTAGCTGTAAATCATACTTAATTAAATTGAATGTGCCATCAATATTTCCTTCAATATCTCGTATGCAGTTACAAGAATTGATTTTGTAATTGATAATTAGTTTTAAAGCAAAATATCTGTGGCGAGAAATTAAAGCATGACATTGTGGGATTGTATGCATTTAACATAAAAACCAACTTGCTCCATTGGTTAACACTATGTTGCATGGGAGCAAAGACCAGGGTTCGATTCCCACAAGTGTCCACTTTTTTGTTCTAATTTCGTGTTACCACCACTTGCCAGCGTGTAAAGTGTTGCCTAGTCATATGATGACTCGTATTATCCAGTCAGCAACTCTTCGCCAAGTGGCATTTATGGGTCATGGTACAACTTTCAAAACATCAAGTACAACTCATATCTTGTCTCATATATATGTAAAGATGAGTAAAAGACGTATACATTAGACAAAGTAGTTATTTCATCCCACATTGGATGAGAGAAAAAAATAGCCCCCATGGGTGCCTTTATAAATACAAAAACCTGTGAATGGAAGCGATCACTTTATTTGCAAACTTTTGAGACTCTTAATTCTCTAATAATTGAATTTTAGTCAAAAAATTTAATGAACATCATTATATTGATATTTTATCTCAATGTTTAAAACTGGTTTATGCTTACAAATGAGCATAATCGAGCTTAGGCAAAGTAAAAAAGTAATCGAGCTCGAGCTTATAAACGAGCCCTTTGGCTTGAGTACAAAAATCTTAAATAACTAAACGAGCATCGAGCTTGAGCTCGAACAATAACAAAATATTCGAGCTCGAGTTCGAGCTATATTTTAAAAAATTATTCGAGCTCGAGTCGAGCTCGAGTAGAGTATTAGTTAATCGAGCCCAACTCGAATATGCTGAAACTCGACTCGGCTCAGATCGTTAACACCCCTATGTAGGAGTAGTATGATATGAGATATTGAGATATATTTACAATAATTAGAAAAAAAAAATGTCGAAATCAAACTAAATAACATTGTCACCACAAAAACCAGATTCTATCATATTCTGGTCCAGTAATCATTTTACTAGAATATATCGTTATGTTCTCAAGTTGAGTAAAAGAGATAAAGGAAATTGAAAGTGATAAAAGTTGTGTTCTTCAGTTTTTTTTTTTTTTTTTTTTTTTTTTTTTTTTTTTTTTNAAAGTAAAGTTAGTGAAATTGGTGATATTTTAGTTATAAAACTTTCACCCCACTTTTGGGGTGAAAGTCACTTTACTTCATCTTTCTTTACTTTCTTTCATTTTTTTTTTCTTCTTAAGAGAAGGACATATTCAAGTCAATATACATGAGATAATAACATGGAAAAAAAACCTCGAGTAACATTTTTATTTTTACATATTGAGAAAACAGGCTCGGGTCGATGCTTTCCACTCCAAGCCGCGCTAGGTGCTTTCAATCTGAGCTCTGCAAATCTCACAATTCACTTGACGGTTTTGGTACATTTCTGGTGAGATCGTTGGCGCAATAGTACAATTCTGTCAGCTGAGGATAAACCACTCTAAAATAATGTTTTGATAGCAGCCGATAGATAATTAATTTTTTAGAGAATTAATAAAATCACATCAAACTTTTGTTGTTCGTCTGTGCTTGAAGCTCGCAAAAATCCCATGAACAAGAGTAAACAATGAACTAAATAATATCTTGTTAAACCAGCAAAATTCATCAGTAAAATCTCTTACTAAATGCATAAAAGCAACATAATTCAAGTGTCTTAACTGTTTTAGGAAAACAAGATTGTAAAACTGAACTTATGTTACCTTATGATGATCGATAATGTACTTGGAATGCTTGTTGACTATTCTATTATAAGTGGTGCATACAGGAAGAGATGATCAAGGATGTTACTATAACTCTAACCAAGTGTCCAATTACAATCAAGTAAAATTGTTTAATTAAATTTATCCTGAAAAAATTAAATTCAACCGGAAAAGATAGATACATCATTCAAGGCTGAGAAACAAGGAGGTACCCTATTTAAGGTCGATATTCGTTTAGCTTCAGTTGGAGAAAGAAAGATAAACCCGTCAGTAAGAACTAGTCGCATAGCCTTTACCATGTAGAGAAAACTTTGATCACATCTGGCTCCTAAGAGATAAACATACGACTATCGATGAAAAGCTGATGACTCACGTCGCGAGCCCCAAATGAATTCTGGATGTAATTAAGCAACTATAACAGTAACACAAGTTCTTCATAACTGTCACTGTAACCTTAACTTAACCCACCTAGAATGTGATAACCAGCCTGCTATTAAACGCACAGGCTTCCGTGTCCAAAAATATGTATTCATGGAGCACTTTATGTAGCAAGTGTGCTTTTCACAACAAGCCGTACCTCCCTTTATCGTGAAAATATACTCGCTGCTCTGCTGTATCACAAATAAATATTACAAGACAGGTATTATATGAACTTGCAGATCACCAATAATCACCACAAGAACAAATACCATCCTTAAAAGTATGAAACCGATTAGAATCCCTAACAATAATCTCCCTTTCTGTAATCTTAGATATATACTTAGTAGCAGTATGACAGTCCCCACATACCCGCAAGTTCTTAAATATTCTAATAGTAGTCTTAGGAGGAGTATTTAGGATTCCATACGCAATTGCTAATCTCTCATTATGACTAGTAAGAATATGCTGCTTTTCATCCTCCTCGACATCCTGCAACACAAAACTGTAATCCGGAACATAACCCAAAAGCTTCATTTTCCCCAATAATTCATCCAGCTTTTCATATATTTCGTCACACTGTGGATGTGAATAATTCCCAGTGTAAAAAACCTCCATTTTATTATTTAGCTCGATATAGCTCCAACCGGGATTCTTCTTTAATCCCTTGCTATCAGCCAATGATCTCACGTTATCCACACCTTCCCATTTACCAGCAGTTGCGTATATATTTGATATTAAAACGTAATACCCGACATTATTTGGATCAACTTCCAATAATTTATCTGAAGCCACTTTACCCAAATCAGTATTTCCATAAATCCTACAAGCACCAAGAAGTGCACCCCAAACTGATGCATCGGGCTTTATAGGCATATTTTCAATAAAATTATAGGCTTTTTCTAGTTTGCCGGCACGACCAAGTAAATCCACCAAGCACCCGTAATGCTTCAAGCCTGGTTTGATCCCATATTCTTTTTGCATCACATTAAAACACCACTCACCCTGCTCAACTAAACCTGAATGACTACATGCTGACAATAACGAAATGAAAGTTATACTGTCGGGCTGGACCCCTTCATCAAGCATGTTCCTAAACAGTTGTAAAGACTTCTCTGCGTGTCCGTGTATTCCAAGACAGGATATAACAGCATTCCAGGGAACTGAACTCGTTCTAGGTACTTCGTAGAATAACGACATTGCGTCTTCCACTTCTCCACATTTTCCATAAAGATCAACCAGGCATGTTCCAATGAAGACATCTAAAACTAAGCCATTTTTTAGGACCTTCCCGTGGGTCGTTGCTCCTTCTTTTAGCGCTCCTATGTGAGCATAAGCCGGTATGATGCTCGCCCACGTTCCTTGGTTTGGTGTTACAGATGCGGTCTCAACCATCATATGGTATACCTCAATGGCCTCACTTGCGAGACCATTCTGTCCGTACCCTGTAATCATCGTGTTCCACGAAACCACATCTTTTAAAGAAAGTATTTCAAATAGTTTACGTGCAGAGTCCACATCCCCCAGTTTTGCATACATGTCAACCACCGTGTTCCCGATTATGACATCCTTATCAAACCAACATCTTCTTAAAATAAAGCCATGAACACTTTTACTACTGCTAGAATCCCGAGACTGCGCTATACTTGAAGCGATACTTACAAGTGTCAACAAATCAGGCTTAAAACCATTCATTTGCATTTGACCAAAAAAGTCAACTGCACGATCGGGAATATGATTCTGTTCATAAGCTGCAATAATCGAATTCCATGATACCAAATCTTTCGTCACCAAACTATCAAAGATTTTTTGTGCCAGCTCAACTTCACCAAATTTAGCATAAAAGTTAACAAAAGCATTCCCGACGAATAAATCAGAGTCTAACCCATGCTTTATAACATATAAATGCAGCAATCTTCCTTGCAGCATATCATCCATCTGTGCACAAACGGGAAGCACGGTGGAAACAGTAATTGAATCCATTTTAATCCCTTCCAATTTCATCTCGTCTAAAATGTTTACCGCCTTATCTACTTTCCCGTTTTGACAAAACCCCGAAATTATCGCGTTCCAACAACCCATATCACGAGCCGGCATGTTACTAAATATTTGGTAAGCAGAATCAAATAAATCAAAGCGACAGTACATATGGACTAAAGAAGCCGCCACAAAGACATCCCATTCCAACCCTGATTTCAGTATCCAACAATGTATTCTCGTCCCATCCTTTATATTTCGACACGCTTTCAAAACAGGTGGGAAGGTATAAAAATCAGGGTTAACTTCGTAGTTCAACATTTTGTATAAACAACTTATGGCATCACTAGGAACGTTGTTGCGGACGTAAGCGGATATCATGGAATTCCAAGTGTAAACATCTTTGGTTTGAATTTGATCAAAAGTTTGTTGACATAGAGTGATGTTACCAAGATTGGCGTAAAGGTTAACGAGTCTTGTGGAAATGAATAGACTTTGGACCTTCCCGTACACAATAAGTAATGCATGAAGGCATTTGGCGANCACAAAACTGTAATCCGGAACATAACCCAAAAGCTTCATTTTCCCCAATAATTCATCCAGTTTTTCATATATTTCGTCACACTGTGGATGTGAATAATTCCCAGTGTAAAAAACCTCCATTTTATTATTTAGTTCGATATAGCTCCAACCGGGATTCTTCTTTAATCCCTTACTATCAGCCAATGATCTCACGTTATCCACACCTTCCCATTTACCAGCAGTTGCGTATATATTTGATATTAAAACGTAATACCCGACATTATTTGGATCAACTTCCAATAATTTATCTGAAGCCACTTTACCCAAATCAGTATTTCCATAAATCCTACAAGCACCAAGAAGTGCACCCCAAACTGATGCATCGGGCTTTATAGGCATATTTTCAATAAAATTATAGGCTTTTTCTAGTTTGCCGGCACGACCAAGTAAATCCACCAAGCACCCGTAATGCTTCAAGCCTGGTTTGATCCCATATTCTTTTTGCATCACATTAAAACACCACTCACCCTGCTCAACTAAACCTGAATGACTACATGCTGACAATAACGAAATGAAAGTTATACTGTCGGGCTGGACCCCTTCATCAAGCATGTTCCTAAACAGTTGTAAAGACTTCTCTGCGTGTCCGTGTATTCCAAGACAGGATATAACAGCATTCCAGGGAACTGAACTCGTTCTAGGTACTTCGTAGAATAACGACATTGCGTCTTCCACTTCTCCACATTTTCCATAAAGATCAACCAGGCATGTTCCAATGAAGACATCTAAAACTAAGCCATTTTTTAGGACCTTCCCGTGGGTCGTTGCTCCTTCTTTTAGCGCTCCTATGTGAGCATAAGCCGGTATGATGCTCGCCCACGTTCCTTGGTTTGGTGTTACAGATGCGGTCTCAACCATCATATGGTATACCTCAATGGCCTCACTTGCGAGACCATTCTGTCCGTACCCTGTAATCATCGTGTTCCACGAAACCACATCTTTTAAAGAAAGTATTTCAAATAGTTTACGTGCAGAGTCCACATCCCCCAGTTTTGCATACATGTCAACCACCGTGTTCCCGATTATGACATCCTTATCAAACCAACATCTTCTTAAAATAAAGCCATGAACACTTTTACTACTGCTAGAATCCCGAGACTGCGCTATACTTGAAGCGATACTTACAAGTGTCAACAAATCAGGCTTAAAACCATTCATTTGCATTTGACCAAAAAAGTCAACTGCACGATCGGGAATATGATTCTGTTCATAAGCTGCAATAATCGAATTCCATGATACCAAATCTTTCGTCACCAAACTATCAAAGATTTTTTGTGCCAGCTCAACTTCACCAAATTTAGCATAAAAGTTAACAAAAGCATTCCCGACGAATAAATCAGAGTCTAACCCATGCTTTATAACATATAAATGCAGCAATCTTCCTTGCAGCATATCATCCATCTGTGCACAAACGGGAAGCACGGTGGAAACAGTAATTGAATCCATTTTAATCCCTTCCAATTTCATCTCGTCTAAAATGTTTACCGCCTTATCTACTTTCCCGTTTTGACAAAACCCCGAAATTATCGCGTTCCAACAACCCATATCACGAGCCGGCATGTTACTAAATATTTGGTAAGCAGAATCAAATAAATCAAAGCGACAGTACATATGGACTAAAGAAGCCGCCACAAAGACATCCCATTCCAACCCTGATTTCAGTATCCAACAATGTATTCTCGTCCCATCCTTTATATTTCGACACGCTTTCAAAACAGGTGGGAAGGTATAAAAATCAGGGTTAACTTCGTAGTTCAACATTTTGTATAAACAACTTATGGCATCACTAGGAACGTTGTTGCGGACGTAAGCGGATATCATGGAATTCCAAGTGTAAACATCTTTGGTTTGAATTTGATCAAAAGTTTGTTGACATAGAGTGATGTTACCAAGATTGGCGTAAAGGTTAACGAGTCTTGTGGAAATGAATAGACTTTGGACCTTCCCGTACACAATAAGTAATGCGTGAAGGCATTTGGCGAGGTGGAATTTTGTGCATGAGTGAAATAGAAGGTCGATATCAAGTTCTCTGGCATTGGTTCGGATGTAATCAGATGAAGTTTGTATATAGTTTGGAACAGCGGGATGTGATGTATGAAGACCCACACCAGAACAGAAAAAGTTAGTTTTGCGATTTGGCAGTAATCTGGAAGAAAAAAATAAATTAGTTTAGTAAGCAAACAGACAGAAACTTAGTAGAAGTATTCGTCTACAGCAATTATGAAGAGTATTTGACCTATTACACGAAAGGGAACATATTGTATTATGTACTGGGCATATGTATAGGAACACTCACTGACCCATATTCATATTTGCATTCACTTGCATCATGTTTGCAAGAAATACAACCGTAATGCAATCCTGGGGTTTGTGATACCAAAGATTTCATTGATGGTGAGTTTCTTAAAGCATAAATGAATAACATAGTGAAGAAAACCATGCCCTTTTGGATATGGAAGTGATTTTGTTGTTCTCACGCCAATTATAATTTCTAAACCCAATAGGCCATCATGCAAACTTATATGATGGCTAAGCTACAATAGCATACCTTTATGATTACAAGATAAGTTTTAATTGCTTAATGAACTCATGAGCGCACCTGAATGCATTAAAAACCTTTAACTGTGGTCAGTATCCTACTTGCAAGTGAATCCAATCTAAATGTCTAATGGCAGGAACTATCATCACCACTAAAGCTACACAACTAGCAACACCAAAATATTATATTTCAGCTTACTCGTGGGTTTTCTAGATAAGCAAATCCTAGCAACGCTATTGTAATATCAAGTCATGAAGTTTAACAAGGACAGCAACCATAATATGATAAACATGTAGATGTAGATCGTGTTCTAAAAAAATTATTGACTATTTTTAAACCAAAAGGAAGCAAACCATAAGATGAAAAGCAATGAATTCAAGGGCCAAGACATATTTTCCTATACAGAATACTTGTTTACTGCTAATTTTGCATTTTGAGGTCCAGAAATGTAGGCAAAATAAACTTAGTTATCGAGTCTCCTTTATGATTAATCAAGTTTGCTATTAGTGAAGTTACCGTTGTTCATTCAAATTCTATATACAGAAGTAAAAATGTTGGTAAGATTAACAAAAAGAGGGAAGTATTTTTCTCTTTTTAAAATGCAAGTATAATAGCAATAGTAACAATAAGATATGAGCAACCACAAGAGCAAAGAGACTTACCTACCTCCAATTAGAACCCTAAGCATCGGAAGAACGACTCCTAGCACTGTATCAAATACAGCTTTTTCACCACCGATACAAAAAGCCTTTTAAACTATGCCCTGCATTTATAATGCAACCAGTCAGACTAGTAAATTCAGAACACACCCTGAAATTATTACCTAATCAGTCACACGAGTAAAAAGACTAACTTTTTTTTTTATTTTATTTTCAAAGTAGTACCAACATAAACGGGTAAACGGATGAGGCTTTTCCTGAGGTTTGAACCCTTATCAAGTGCCTACCACTAAGCTTTTGTCATAAAAACAATGTTAGTATATTTCAAAGCCCCAAATGAGAAAAGTATGATAGCAGCAGCAGGTATAACTCTAATTTGATAAAGATGAACAAAATAGAAATGTAATCACACTAAACAATTTGTTGATAAACCCCTAAACCCTAATAACAATAAACCTCAAAAAAACAAATGAAAATTAAAGTTCAAGTTATATAATTTTGTACCTGAATACCAATTAAAGAAATCAGGAGCTGCTGCTGGTTCCGGCGTGGATAACTGACGACGGCACAATGCTACTCATTTGTTTTCATAAAACCAATATATTTGCAATTAAATTACCACTTCAGTTTCGACCTCCCTTTTTTAACTCATTTGGACCACCTTTTGCAACTACGAACCCCCTTAAAAAATATGAACCCTTTCAACCCAGTTCTTGAACTCGCTTTATATTATAATAACTAAATGAACTCTCATTTTACCTACAAACCGACAATTTGCAATTAAAATTGCGAGTTCAGTTTCCAATCCCTTTATAAACCTTTTTTTATTTTCTCTTGGACCATCTTTTGCAACTGCGAACCCCCTTAAAAGATTGTGAACCTTTTCATGAACCTATTCAACCCAGTTTTTGACCCCACTTAACACTAAAAGAACCTTTAAATTCGAAGTTTCAAAAACCAAAATTATGGTTTTTGGTAGGACCCCCTATCTCCAAAA
>LBNU01009684.1:25918-43431 GCA_014162995.1 Artemisia annua
ATTCGTAACACCCCAACCTGAGAAGTGGCTAAAGTGTAACATTATGGAGAGTCAAACAGAACATAAGCGAAACGGAGAATACATTTCCAATCAAAGTATACAAGGTTACAAGGAAAAAAAAGACTAAACAAAATACAAAGGGCAAAACCAAAATAAAGCCCCAAAACAAGTCTACTCTAAGCGTCTCTAGTCAGCAAATGCTACAGGGTAAAGTCTTCTAAAGCCCAAAAAAAACCCCCAAAAAGCTTCGTCCATACCAGCTTCCCTACTCAAACCTGCCGATGAAAAGAAATGCCGGCCTGGGCTTAAAAAGCCCAGTGAACAGATAGTTATTAATAACGAAGTTATGGTATCAGAGACAGGTTTGGATCGGCGGATGCAACATCCGTAGAGCTTAGGCTATGACCTGTGAGTTTTGGACCATTAGGCTTCCACTGTATAACATAGAAAACCGCTTTGAGAACTTGCTTTAGGAATCCCCTATATGAACTTAAGTTTTGACCGGTAAGGAATGGGTAGACTCTAAGATTCTGCTTATGTGTCTTTGCTTCCGCATTACTCTGAATCGTGCCTTACGTTTAGCTATGCCTTTTGGAATCATCCCTTTTGGAGTTAGAAATCTTTGCACCACCTAAGTTTTACCACTAGTAAGTTTGAAGGCATTTAAGATTGCATGGTAATGCATAACGCTATTTTGATTTTATCTTCGATTCCTGATCTATTTTGTTAATCCTTTTGATATCTCTTTGGGCATTCTGAGAATTTACATGGCGATGACGTGTTTGATGCACTCTATGTTCGTATCTTGCTTTTGGTAAATCCTCTGTAAGCTTTCTGACATTGTTTGATTTTGTTTTACCCATCTTTTCTATCTTTGAGAAGTCGGTTGATGTTTAACCACGAGTATGAGAATATCTCTTTCCCTTTGGAACGATAAAATCTGCTGTGTTAATCTGCCTTTCTTTGGAAAGTCAACTTCAATTTGATTATGATATGAGATTGGTTGCTTAAGCATTTGAGATGCTGACGACTGTTCTATAATGTCTCACCTTTGGTGTTTTGAACTACTTTGAACTCCCTACTACGATTACCGGTTGTTAAACCTTGATATCACTTTTACTCTGGAGAATCGTATGTTACTTTCGCGGTTATGAAGTTCCCTTACACCTATTTTGTACACCGAGGAATGAACCTTATCTTGAAAATTATTTTGGCACCCAGAGTTTTCCCGGATATGATTCCTGTTGAACCACCATGTTTTCTAGCAGAAGACGGAGTTGGATAGAACCTAAAGATGACCAACAACGGTGACTACCTGAAGAGTTGAAGGCATTCCTCACAAGACGAAAGAGTTGACGTGCAGAACACAAGAACCTAGTCAAGATGACGAACCCGGAGCCGATGAAAACATGCAGTCTCACTTCCCTATTCATTTTAGTTGTACTAAGATGAATTGAGAGCGGAAGCGGACTGGATGATGAGGAGATTGAAGATCGTACCAGGAATTCACATTACTCACTCACATTCCAAGAAGAACTACAGAAGGCTTAAGGATATCATACTCAAGCTAATGATTCCGTTTCCCTCTCAGATTGGAAGACGGCCGAAGACTGATTATTTGGACATAAAGAGATTTTGAGGGGGACGAATTCTTAAAGAACTTTATGATGGAAGAATTGATGCCTTGGTGACAAGTTTCTTACTGATGAGGTTTGTTTGATTTTGTTACATCCTTTCGAGTTTCATCTGTTTTGCCGACATCGTTTGTTATTGATCTTTGATTAGGTCTAACCCAGGAATTAGTTGGACTGTTAGGTGGATTTGTAGATTTGTTTCACTGATTGAGATAGAGTATGATCATCATGGGGGCATATTTATATGATGCTAGTATTATGACGTCTGGCCAACGTGATAATACTTACGTCATATAAAGTGCAATTGTTGTGTTCATAGGATATCTCGAGAAGTGCCTTAGTGGAGACTTAGATTTCTGTTTTCGTTTGCAACGATCTGCGAATAGTGAGACTTTAGGATTCTTTTGATCTGTACATTTGATCTGCCTTATCGTCATACATTTTGATACGTTTGGATACGGGTCACACGATTGTTTGACTTCTATGTTTTGATAAATCCTAAGTTCTGTTGTAGAGCTTCCTGCCATTTAATGTTATCGGTCAACTTATCTTCTATCTATATAAATTTGATTCGAGCCACACCTATGCTTTGCTATGTATCCGCTCCTCACGTTCGATGAATTTGTTTCATGATGACCTGTTATGTGTTAAAATATGAAGTTTTGGATTCTGAGAATCACGATCTGTCGGTTTACGAAAATACCTTTGGAAGGTTGTTTTGATGATGAAACTGTTGTAAATCTGAAGAGTTAAACTTTTATATGTCACCTTCATGATGCTATCGTTCGATACATTCTCATCTGATCAGTTCAATTCCTTGTCCGCGGATGAAATATCCACCCAGTCCTACATTTTTCCTGTGAATATCTTTTGAGGGAATACCATTGTCATCTGTACGTTCAATATGTGACTCTTTTGATGTGAATTTTGTATGATGTGCCTTCTCTGGGGAAACCGAAACCATCTTCGAATCGTTAAGATCAAGTATTGAGAAACAAGATCTTGCTATTGCTGAAATTCTTTAAGTTTGGTGTACCTTCGTTTCATTTCGCCACCTTATTTTTTTTTTCTTTTTCATTTTCGAGGACGAAAATTTTCTTTTAGACGGGAAGAGTTGTAAAACCCTAAAATCCGAATTACTAATTTCACGTCTAAATTTAAATTTTTCCCTAAGTTATGAATATGGTTAATTAAAGAACCTAAAAGCTATATTGTATTGAATATAATTACAAGAATTATGACGACCTAAAAATTTGAGACTTCTTTTAACGTTAAACTCGAATTTAACTTAACTTTAAGCGGCACGCTAATAATTGAGATTTTGGAAACATGGGATGCTAAACAAAATAATAATAATAATAATAATAATAATAATAATAATAATAATAATAATAATAGGATAATAAATAAAATATGAAGAACTGCACAACCCTCCGTAAAACTAAACCTATATAGCCCCCACGGTTTTAAGATAGATAGTACTAACGACTGATTTAGTTGGTTAGATTGGTGACAAAGCACGTATATAAAAAAAAAATAAGTTACAACTTTGATAATCAAACTAGTGCACACACAGTATGAAAAATTCTTTAATGCCGAGTTTTGGGAGTATTTAGCTTTGTACAAATTTAAGGAAACTGATATGAATGTGATGATAGCACTCAAGGTATATCACCCCTTTGATATTTCGCAAATCACTCAGTACCAAAACCCGGATGATATACGGTTCAATCATCACCACTTTCTCTATTTTGTGCTTCCAGTATACTCGTTTTATTTAAAACGATAGCACCACCCTCCAACATCTTGTTCATTCAAATCAGTTAGAAACACACAGTTACACCGATCTTCGTACCATTTTTTATGTCGCGAACAAAACAGTACAACAATAAAGAAACAAAAGTATTAACCAATATGATCCACCTCGGGCGTTAACATCTAAGGCCGAGCAGGAAGTTTAATATTCGTGGTTCGGAAAGGGAGTGCACGTGGTTCGGTGAATCGTTAGTTCTTTTGTTTCACTAGTGGGAGTCTGTGTGGCGGTGTCATACAAGGGGCCTGGGTAATTGGGCGCGATCGTATTGAGGAGTGGATGTGATAGATTTTTTTTATTACCTCAATGCGATTCTAGCATTCGCGTATGGTCAGCCTACCACTTCTCGTGTCCTTGTATTCAGTCTCACTTATCAAACCCGCCGACCTGAAAAAGGGCAGATNGTAATTGAATCCATTTTAATCCCTTCCAATTTCATCTCGTCTAAAATGTTTACCGCCTTATCTACTTTCCCGTTTTGACAAAACCCCGAAATTATCGCGTTCCAACAACCCATATCACGAGCCGGCATGTTACTAAATATTTGGTAAGCAGAATCAAATAAATCAAAGCGACAGTACATATGGACTAAAGAAGCCGCCACAAAGACATCCCATTCCAACCCTGATTTCAGTATCCAACAATGTATTCTCGTCCCATCCTTTATATTTCGACACGCTTTCAAAACAGGTGGGAAGGTATAAAAATCAGGGTTAACTTCGTAGTTCAACATTTTGTATAAACAACTTATGGCATCACTAGGAACGTTGTTGCGGACGTAAGCGGATATCATGGAATTCCAAGTGTAAACATCTTTGGTTTGAATTTGATCAAAAGTTTGTTGACATAGAGTGATGTTACCAAGATTGGCGTAAAGGTTAACGAGTCTTGTGGAAATGAATAGACTTTGGACCTTCCCGTAAACAATAAGTAATGCATGAAGGCATTTGGCGAGGTGGGATTTTGTGCATGAGTGAAATAGAAGGTCGATATCAAGTTCTCTGGCATTGGTTCGGATGTGATCAGATGAAGTTTGTATATAGTTTGGAATAGCGGAATATGATGTATCAAGACCCACACCAGAACGGAAAAAGTTAGTTTTGCGATGTGGCAGTAATCTGGAAGCAAAAAATAAATTAGTTTAGTAAGCTAACAGACAGCAATTTAGTAAAAGTATTAATCTGCAGCAATTACGAAAGAGTACTTGAACTATTACAAGAAAGGGAACAAATTGTATTATGTAAGGCCTGGGCATATTTATTACGTCTACCGAACTTAAGAATGAATTTTGCAAGGAACACTCACTGACCCATATTCATATTTGTATTCACTTGCATCATGTTTGCAAGAAATACAAACGTAATGCAATTTTGGGGTTTGTGATAACAAATATTTCATTCAGGGTGAGTTTCTTAAAGCATAAATGAATAACATAGTGAAGAAAACCATGCCCTTTTGGATATGGAAGTGATTTTGTTGTTCTCACGCCAATTATAGTTTCTAAACTCAATATGCCATCAAAATGCAAACTTATATGATGACTAAGCTACAATAGCATACCTATATGATTACAAGATAAGTACTAACTGCTTAATGAGCTCATGAGTGCAGCTAAATGCATTAAAAACCTTTTAACTGTGGTCAGTATCCTACTTGCATGTGAATCCAATCTAAATGTCTAATGGCAGGAACTATAATCACCACTAAAACTACACAACTAGCAACACCAAAATATTATATTTCAGCTTACTCGTGGGTTTTCTAGATAAGCAAATCCTAGCAACACCATTATAATATCAAGTCATGAAGTTTAGCAAGGACAGCAAACATAATATGATAAACATGTAGACGTAGGTCTTGTTANACTAAAATAAGAAATCCAATCTAAATGTCTAATGGCAGGAACTATAATCACCACTAAAACTACACAACTAGCAACACCAAAATATTATATTTCAGCTTACTCGTGGGTTTTCTAGATAAGCAAATCCTAGCAACACCATTATAATATCAAGTCATGAAGTTTAGCAAGGACAGCAAACATAATATGATAAACATGTAGACGTAGGTCTTGTTATAAAAAAAAAAAAAAAAAAAAAAAAAAAAAAAAAAAAAAAAAAAAAAAAATTAATTATTAAAAAAAAAAAAAAAAAAAAAAAAAAATTACGACTGTTGTTAAACCAAAAGTAAGCAAACCATAAGATGAAAAGCGATGAATTCGAGGGCCAAGACACATTTCCAATACACAATACTTGTTTACTGTTAATTTGCATTTAGAAATGTAGGCAAATTAAAATCGGTAATCGGGCCTCTTTGATGATTAGCCAAGTTTGATATTAGTAAAGTTACCATTGTTCATCCAGTTACTATAAATGAAATAAAAAATGTTGGTATGATTAACAAATAGAGGGAAGTATTTTTCTCTTTTTAAAATGCAAGTATAATAGCAATAGTAACAATAAGATACGAGCAACCACAAGAGCAAAGAGCCTTACCTACCTCCAATTAGAACCCTAAGCATCGGAAAATACAGATTTTTCGCCACCGATACAAAAAGCCTTTTAAACTGTGCCCTGCATTTATAACGCAACCAGTCAGACGAGTAAATTCAGACCACACCCTGAAATTATTACGTAATCAGTCACACGAGTAAAAAGACTAACTTTTTTTTTTTTTTTTTTTCAAAGTAGTACCAACATAAACGGGTAAACGGATGAGGTTTGAACCCTTATCAAGTGCCTACCACTAAGCTTTTGGTAATCAAAACAATAGTAGTATATTTCAAAGCCCCATATGAGAAAAGTATGATAGCAGCAGCAGCAGCAGGTATAACTCTAATTTGATAAAGATGAACAAAATAGAAATTGTTGATAAACCCCTAAACCCTAATAACAATAAACCTCACAAATGACAAAACAAATAAACAACAAATGGAAATTAAAGTTCAAGTTATATAATTTTGTACCTTAATAGTACCTATTAAAGAAAGCTAATTGAAGTTCAGCAGCTGCGATGTCTTGTTCCGGCGTGCTGCTCATTTGTGTTTGATAAAACTAAATAAATTTGCAATTAAATTTTGCCAATTCATTTTCGAGCTTCCTCTTTTGGACCACCTTATTAAGGAACCCCTTTCAACCCAGTTTTTGAACTTACTTAATATTGAAATGAACTTTCATTTTACCTGCCCGACAAACAGTAAATAACCAACAATAACTTGCGGGGGGGAGTTCAGTTGCCAAACTGCCTTTTAAACCTTTTTTTTAACTTCTTTTGGACCTTCTGTTGCAATTGCGAACCCTTTTAAAAAGTTATGATCCGAGTCTTGAACCTACTAAAATGAACCTTGATTTTACCCACCTTTTCCCTCTTCTTCTCCGTCTATTTTCCTACTTTACCCTTAACACTAAATCATCGTTAAAAAAACCTTCAAACACAAAATTAAACACATGAACCTTCAACTTCAAAGTTTCAGAAACCCCAAAAAAACCAATGTGGTGAATCCTGATAGGATATCGATATGTCCAAAAGTTACGAGATGAAAATATCATCTTTGGTTTTTGTGGTGATAATGTTATTTAGTTTAATCACTGGCTTTTTTTTTTTTTTTTTTTTTTTATTTTTTTTTAAATTGTGTAACAAGTGTGTTTGTTTATTTTAGTGATGNTTGAATTGTTCATAGGCTTCTTTCTGTGTTTATGTCTTTTTTATTCGGCTTCCTCATCAGCAACTAGTTGTTTAGGTATCATCCAAACACACTTTGAACTGCTCTTAGTTTCATGTTGTACATTTGATGAATTTCTCTTAATATGTCAGACACTTATTATTATGTGTTACTTTTACCCATAATTTCCTAACATTATCATACAAAATATAAGATTAATGGAACTATATATTATTGTATATGGTTAGCTAAGCAAATATCAATAGTAGGAGACAGGGTGTAAGCAAGCCGAGCTTTCGTAGAGTAACACGAGCTCGAGCTCCTTCCAGCCTCAAGTCCAAAAATGACCTTGAGATGTTTAACGAGTCAAGCACGAGTTTATTGAAGGAATTGTTTCAATTTTTGCTGTTATCGAGCTTTCAAATTATATATATGTTTCATATATAGTGTATATTTAAAGGGTTCTTGTGTAAATACTATTTATCGTATTGAGATTTTCGTGTCAAGCTCGAGCATAGTTTATATGTTATCTTATATTTCAATCTAGTTGGTTTAAAAACACATCATTGTCGAGCTATCAACTCGAACATAATATTGTTGAAACAAGTCAAGGTTTTCAAAAATGATTTGGTCAATGAGGTATCCTGTTACAACAATAATTATTCAAACAATAGGCGACACAGTCACACGACATCAAACCGAATGAAAAAAAAGTAGGGGGCAGCCTGGGAATCGAACCCAGGACCAGCCAAAGCAAGGATAATACCACTAGACCAAATGCCCAACTGATGTTAGCTGCAGCAATAAAATTTTCAAATTTTAAAAAGAAAGGGGCGTTCCGGGAATCGAACTCGGGACCTCTCGCACCCGAAGCGAGAATCATACCACTAGACCAAACGCCCTGTTGTTTATTCTGAGTACTTATATTTATTTAACAGCTTCTTTTCTATCAACGTCTTGCCCCAAAAATATACATGTAGAATTTTTGAACATTATACCAGCGTTAAACATAAGGAATTTTGAGTTTATTGAGCTATTTCATTTGGGTGATGAAACCTGTTATCATCTCCAAAGAAAAGCAACCAACATTTAAAAGAAAATGTACTTTTCTAGCTAAATGCTTAAAACCATTGCAAAAATAAAGCTAAATATGAAAGATTTATCTAATTTTCTATAGCTTCTCTGTACTTTTTTAGTCGCTGCATTGGATAGTTCGATAGGTAGATTTAATTCCATATAAATAATCTGCTAATGTTGTCTACTTAATTATGGACTTGGGTTTTCTAATCTAAATCCGATATACGGATCCATTTTGTAACAAGCGGCATTCTTTTAATAAACATGCTGTAAAACGCTTCTTGCCCGAACAAGTGACAGTTCAGATATTCACTTAACTCAAATACACACAAATTTGTTTATACAAAAGCATCTATCAAATGTCTCTGCATCCGACCAACACACATCGACTGTACAAACTATCTCAAAAAAAGAAAAAAGCCATGGTTGCTTCAACATGGAGGTTAAACAAACCACAACACACAACCAATATTTATCTACAGTGTTAACATGCATAAACAAGCATGAAAAAAAAAATTAAAATAACTTGACGGAGAAATTCTTCAAGATATGGAGTTTTTTAAGACATGTGAGGCTAATATAAGCAGCTCGACCATTTCAAAACCAGCTGCAGACACTGAATCAACCTTTTCCGCACTTGAGATGCTATCATTTGCCTCTGCCGACCAACTTACAGGAAGTGAACTACCAAGTGCCGTCTTTAAAAGATTTGCCTCTGCAACAACATTCTCAATAATTTTCGATTTGCTGTCAACTGTATCCTCAACGGTAACAGATTCTTTAACCTGAGAGTTTATAGCATACCAAAGATATGTAAAATCCGCATAAACTAACTATTTTAGAATGGTGAAAGATGATTACCTTAACAAGTGAGAGACGAAGTCTACGAATTGAAGAAGTTAGATGTTCTATACTTTCCAAACTCTCTTTCAGTGCTGTATAATCGATCTTCATTCTGCATAACATATAAAGCAATAGATAAAAGTCATAAAACAGATAAGCACCTAAAAGATTATAAGGGGGTGTTTGGAATTGTCTCTTCTAGCACACCATACCATGTGAAGGCAAATAAGTCATTTCCACTTTCTTCTTTTACTGAGATCATCCCCTACCTAACCTACAATTTTAATCTTTAGTCGCTCTCTTCTACTCTTAAAACCTCCTATCATTGATGAGTTCGCATTGTTATAGGAAATAAATGACCAAAATACATCATTCTATCCTTGGAACATTCAAGCCAATCAATGAATTCTCGTTGAAGCACATTATGGCTCTTAAGTTGTGGTGACGGACTATAATCAGTTACCATTTGATATAAACTGAGGCTTATGGTATGTCTTACATATTGTTAATATTTGTAGAAATACTTGGATGGTTTGTTCACCTTTTTATGCATCATTTATACATAACAAAACCCTAATCAATCCTAGCGTATGGATCAAATGTTTTGTTATTATTGAGAATATATTGCAGTGTAAGTCCATAATGTGCCTTCCAACAATGCAAGGAGATGAAAGAAATGAGGGTTTAACGCATACTATAAGATAGAGAGTGATGGTAGATATGTAGGTTACGTATGAAATTATCCCAATAAGAGAAGGGGGAATGTGGAGATGACCTATTGCCCTCACGTGGGAGAAACCGATGAAAACAAACTCCATTGAGGTGAGACTATTTATGCAACAAGGCAGTGCTCTTAGGGATCTTTTATACTATTCTTGTCTCAACAATATAATTCAAAATAGTAAAAGCGCATCCTAACACTAGCTACAACTTGTTTCTGAGAGACGATTATTTGATTAAACTTATTCATTATCACTTCCAAAATGATCATCCAAACACCTCAAATCATAACAGACGGCTATGTATAATGTCATATCTAATGGGAAGGGGCATCAAGATTCTGAAATAAAAAGAAACCCAAAAACGGACGCAAAGAAATTACACAAACCTTGCAATATCCATGGTACTTTTCTTGCTGATATTATGTGCATACTCTTGGTGGGGTCCACCTTCACTTCCATGGGAACTAGGAGGATTAATCCATTGGCTAAAATACGTCTTCTTTAACAAACCCTTCAACCTTCCATCGTTATCCCGAATCATGCTTTTCTCTTCATTACCCACCAAAAACTTACCTTTCTTTACATCATCATTTAGTTTCCTATATGTGTGAAACCATAGTAACATCACAAACTCGAGTGATAGTTGTTACAATATTAGTTTCAAGAAAAAAAAATGAAAAAACCTACTCTTGTAGTAGATGGTATTCCTGCTTCAATTGTGCTAATTCCATCAGGGCAACCACCTTTTCATTTGTTACCTATAGAAAGTTTTGTACTTGTTACTTAATTGAAAATGCATACTATTATTAGATAAACAAAGTAATGAACTAAACACTTTACTTGTACTAAATTTCTTTGTAGCTCCTCAAGTTTACTCTGTAGAGCTGCATTTACGTTGCTCTCTAACAAATATCTCTCATCCTGCTGTGATAGAAGCAGCAGTGCTTCAACCTGAAACGGTTTGATCAATAACAATGATCAGTCAATATTAGTCCATTTTTACACCCTTTTGATGAAGGGCCCAGAGATGCTGAAGTTGAATATAAGTTGTTATGCTCACATGATTTTTCATATTTTATCGTCCACATAATTGGATACACATATATGTATAAATGAAATATACGAGCATATGAACACACACCTTCTCTTTTAATGCCTGAGCAAGGGGTTCAGAAGCATCCTCTCTTCCAGAACTGCAAGGTTTGTGCATGCCAGACATGTCTTCCTATAAAATACGTTGAACAGAACCATTTGTGAGTAAACGGGTCAATGTGGGTTATACTTTGCATATAACATGTCAAATGAGTAAAAGTAATAAAAAGATAAACTAAAGCGGAAACGTGTCAAATGTTGCCCAAACCTAATAGCATAAAACCTCCCAATGTTAACTTATTCAGTATAGCTAAATTACAGTAGTAACGGTGACATTCTTTTACCAGAACATGAGAAAGAATCAACGAATCATACACAGATACACATGCATCCATATTCCATACACACGTACCTCATTATTCAGCGTCTCGACAAGGGCTTCTGTGCCATCTCCGTCTCCTCCAGAAATGGAAGTGCTTGGCAAGTCAGAATCATCTTCCTGCAACAATACCAAGGCATCACTCTTATATCATTCATGAGAGACCAAGTTCAGTTCGCACAACTAGGTTGGATGCACATAACAATGAGCATGAAAGAATGTGAATAAAGTTATACTATAACTTCGCCATCAAATATTATCTTTTTTCTTATGTTTAGCAATTTTATACACAAAAAATTGGCAGAGGATAATCATATACCTTTGTAATAGTATCTGAGCCAACATCAGGACTTATATGTACATCACGACAATCATTTGCATGCAATGACACATCCGTCTGAGGAGACACATGTTTAAGTTCTTCATTTACACAAATTTGTCTCAGATATTCTTTAACATCATCAACAACTGATTTAAACTGAGAAGACTCCTCCTCAAGCAATCTCACGATGTCCATCCTATGCTGAGAATGAAAACTACGTAAGTCTGATATGTCACTCTTCATCTTTTCTTCCAGACAGACCTGTATTCATTTTAAAAACAATTCACATCAATTTTCATGAACTTAAGCATCATATATTAGTTATCATCTATCGTTAAAAGATTAAATCTTGCCTTCTTGTTTTTCAAATCATGGACCATCTTCTTCAAATGTTTTTCGATCTCTAATCCCTGTATCCACACGAGAACTTTAAGTTCAGAAATATATTCTTACATCGCCATCATGAGTAAGTGAAATTAGCCGGAAATTAATATAGAATACCATTTGCTGCCTGCTACGAAGATTATTTACGGATTTTCTCAAAGCCTCTACTTCTTCCTCTAGTGCAGTCTGTCTGAATCAAAAGTCAATCCATTGCATGATGAAAATTTTAGTTAGTTAGTTGTTGGTGGTCAGAACTTACAATGTATTTTGTGGTCGATGTTTCCCCGGAACCGGTGAAAGTCCATGTATCGTCTGAATCATTCAGTAGGGACGTACACTTGTCTTCCCAATTAACATCATCATCATATTTCTCTAATGAATTCTGTCTGATGTCATAGAACTTATTGATCACCTGTAACGAATAACATAAGTTAACAAAAAACCATAATGATACATATTGGTATCGTATATACAAAAGATAATGCAGCCACCATAAAAACCTGTTTGAATGTTTCATTTTCAGTCTCTTGTTTTTCTAGATTAGTCTGAAGTGTAGCAGACAATTTTTTTTCTTCATGAATAACTGAGCTGAGTTCTTCTATCCTGGTCCAACCAACCAAATTAATGAGCATAACACTAACACGAGAAAATTAATAAAGTAGTGCCTTAAAGACCAATAAATGGTTAAATACTTACTTTTGCTGCATAATGTCAAATTTTTGTGACGCAATTTCCTCTTTTTCCTTGGCTTGTTCGGCCTAGCCATATTAACATTGCTAGTCAAATTAATCGATACAGGAAATCACTCGAAATACGTTAAAAGAATGATAATTAATGTAACTGTGTTTCGAAAAGAGACTAGACCTCCATTATTGCATTATCGCGTTCAGAGAATGCAGCAGCAACAGAACTTTGGAAAAACTTAATCTGCTTCTCCGCTTCTAGGCTCTGCAGAAATCAATCGGAAGTTCAGTATAAGCATCATTAGTTATATAATGTATCCATTATAACTGCGGAATCGAAGTTCAACAAAAATTGACGATTTGGTGGTAAAAGATTGACCTTGGAAAGCTCTGCAGCGTGCAGATCAGCTAACTGGTTCTGCAGAACAAACCAGAATATTAATTATCAATAAATCTTGAATTACTGGAGAAGCACTTAAAATATAAAAGAACCTACTTTTATACGATAAGCCTCTNACAATACTTATATACCTTTGTAATAGTATCTGAGCCAACATCAGGACTTATATGTACATCACGACAATCATTTTCATGCAATGACACATCCGTTTGAGGAGACACATGTTTAAGTTCTTCATTTACACAAATTTGTCTCAGATATTCTTTAACATCATCAACAACTGATTTAAACTGAGAAGACTCCTCCTCAAGCAATCTCACGATGTCCATCCTATGCTGAGAATGAAAACTACGTAAGTCTGATATGTCACTCTTCATCTTTTCTTCCAGACAGACCTGTATTCATTTTAAAAACAATTCACATCAATTTTCATGAACTTAAGCATCATATATTAGTAATCATCTATCGTTAAAAGATTAAATCTTGCCTTCTTGTTTTTCAAATCATGGACCATCTTCTTCAAATGTTTTTCGATCTCTAATCCCTGTATCCACACGAGAACTTTAAGTTCAGAAATATATTCTTACATCGCCATCATGAGTAAGTGAAATTAGCCGGAAATTAATATAGAATACCATTTGCTGCCTGCTACGAAGATTATTTACGGATTTTCTCAAAGCCTCCACTTCTTCCTCTAGTGCAGTCTGTCTGAATCAAAAGTCAATCCATTGCATAATGAAAATTTTAGTTAGTTAGTTGTTAGTGGTCAGAACTTACAATGTATTTTGTGGTCGATGTTTCCCCGGAACCGGTGAAAGTCCATGTATCGTCTGAATCATTCAGTAGGGACGTACACTTGTCTTCCCAATTAACATCATCATCATATTTCTCTAATGAATTCTGTCTGATGTCATAGAACTTATTGATCACCTGTAACGAATAACATAAGTTAACAAAAAACCATAATGATACATATTGGTATCGTATATACAAAAGATAATGCAGCCACCATAAAAACCTGTTTGAATGTTTCATTTTCAGTCTCTTGTTTTTCTAGATTAGTCTGAAGTGTAGCAGACAATTTTTTTTCTTCATGAATAACTGAGCTGAGTTCTTCTATCCTGGTCCACCCAACCAAATTAATGAGCATAACACTAACACGAGAAAATTAATAAAGTAGTGCCTTAATGACCAATAAATGGTTAAATACTTACTTTTGCTGCATAATGTCAAATTTTTGTGACGCAATTTCCTCTTTTTCCTTGGCTTGTTCGGCCTAGCCATATTAACATTGCTAGTCAAATTAATCGATACAGGAAATCACTCGAAATACGTTAAAAGAATGATAATTAATGTAACTGTGTTTCGAAAAGAGACTAGACCTCCATTATTGCATTATCGCGTTCAGAGAATGCAGCAGCAACAGAACTTTGGAAAAACTTAATCTGCTTCTCCGCTTCTAGGCTCTGCAGAAATCAATCGGAAGTTCAGTATAAGCATCATTAGTTATATAATGTATCCATTATAACTGCGGAATCGAAGTTCAACAAAAATTGACGATTTGGTGGTAAAAGATTGACCTTGGAAAGCTCTGCAGCGTGCAGATCAGCTAACTGGTTCTGCAGAACAAACCAGAATATTAATTATCAATAAATCTTGAATTACTGGAGAAGCACTTAAAATATAAAAGAACCTACTTTTATACGATAAGCCTCTGAAAGCTCTTCTTGAAGATTAGCATTCTCTCGTAGGCAAGCAGTTAATTTCTTTTTCAAGTCACCGATCTCCTGCTCCAGACCAGCTGTCCTAATTGAGTATTAATATCAATCTTAATTAACTCTTGAAACTAAAGATTGTTGTGAAACGAAACTGCATCCAAGGTTCTTAAATAATAGCATACCTTTGAAAATGCATTCTGCTAGCAACAGCAGCATAACTAGGTCCAGCATGTTGCATACACATTTGCTCAATATCATTACGTAGTTCATCACGCTCTACATATCAAAATTGACAAAAATAATAAAATAAAATCATCCAATTCCACGATTTACTCATGAAACGATCCATATAGGCGCTAAAACAAAGAAATGGCCTATAGTTGGTTATAACTGAAACATGGTTTTGCTATAGTTTATTCAAAGAAGATGTTTGGGATTGGTTATTTCATAATGCTTATTTGAGATAAAAGTAAAACGACTTTTATTAGTCCATCACATCTAACCCGATAGATAACCTTTTGAATAGATATATGCAAATGAAGTTGCCAATAATTTCTTCATCTACTTATAGAACTTAAATAATTTCACATAATAAGCAAGCAACTACTACAAACTCTATTTGCTGAAGTGCTAATTGTTTATCTGCTTCTGCTTCTTGTTATACGCAATCCCTACCCTCTAAATCCTTACTTTCAAATACAACATTCATAAAACCAATGGATTACACTAACAATGTTGTAAACTAATAGTAATAAAACGAGAGGCCGTACCGCGTTCAAGCAGTTGTATGCGCGAAATTAAAGCCGCACGATCATCTATATTCTCATCCATTGCTATAACACAAACTAAAACAAAATAATTAATAATCATTAGCTATACAAAAACTCATGATTCCATAATTCTTACAAATACAACTTTATTTCAACTTATATATATATATATATATATATATATATATATATATATATATATATATATATATATATATATATATATATATATATATATATATATAAGTAAATACCAACTGGATTATAAGCAAAGTAACAGTGAATTTAATGAGTAAACATGAAAATCATAAACTCATAATATTATAAGATGGAATAAAGTAATTACCGTGTTTGTATGCCCTAGAATTAGAGGAAACTGAAGAAGGAGGTTCGATTGATTCTGATGATTTGTGTTTTTTTGTTTTGTTATCAAGGTACATTAATCGGAAGTTCAGTATAAGCATCATTAGTTATATAATGTATCCATTATAACTGCGGAATCAAAGTTCAACAAAAATTGACGATTTGGTGGTAAAAGATTGACCTTGGAAAGCTCTGCAGCGTGCAGATCAGCTAACTGGTTCTGCAGAACAAACCAGAATATTAATTATCAATAAATCTTGAATTACTGGAGAAGCACTTAAAATATAAAAGAACCTACTTTTATACGATAAGCCTCGGAAAGCTCTTCTTGGAGATTAGCATTCTCTCGTAGGCAAGCAGTTAATTTCTTTTTCAAGTCACCGATCTCCTGCTCCAGACCAGCTGTCCTAATTGGGTATTAATATCAATCTTAATTAACTCGTGAAACTAAAGATTGTTGCGGAACGAAACTGCATCCATGGTTCTTAAACAATGGCGTACCTTTGAAAATGCATCCTGCTAGCAACAGCTGCATAACTAGGTCCAGCATGTTGCATACACATTTGCTCAATATCATTACGTAGTTCATCACGCTCTACATATCAAAATTGACAAAACTAATCAAATAAACTCATCCAATTCCACGATTCACTCGTGAAACGATCAATATAGGCACTAAAACAAAGGAATGGCGTACAGTTGGTTATAACTGAAACAAGGTTTTGCTATACACTATTATAGTTTATTCAAAGAGGATGTTTGGGATTGGTTATTTATTCTAGTTATTTGCTTATTTATCAGCAAATAAGCAGTTATCAATAAGGTGCTTATTTCATAATGCTTATTTGAGATAAAAGTAAAATGACTTTTAGCCCATCACATCTAACCCAATAACGTTTGAATATATATGCAAACAAACTTGCCAACTATTTCTTCTATTTATTGAACTTAGGCTTTTTCACATAATAAGCAACTACAAACTCTAGTTCCTGAAGTGCTAATTGTTTATCTGCTTCTTCTTACAAGCAATCCCTACCCTCTAAATCCTTACTTTCAAATACAACATTCATAAAACCAATGGACAAATGTTGTAAACTAATAAAACGAGAGGCCATACCGCGTTCGAGCAGTTGTATGCGCGATATTAAAGCCGCACGGTCATCTATATTCTCATCCATTGCTATACAAAAACAGTCACAATTATCATGATTCTTACAAAATACAAACTTTATTTCAAGTTAAAAAAAATATTATATAGAAGTAAATACCAACTGGATTATAAGCAAAGTAACAGTGAATTGAATGAGTAAACATGAATATCATAAACTCATAGATATTATAAGATGGAATAAAGTAATTACCGTGTTTGTAAGCCCTAGACTAGAATTATCTGATTAGAGGAAACTGAAGAAGGAGGTTCGATTGATTCTGATGATTTGTGTTTTTTTGTTTTGTTTTGTTTTGTTATCAAGGTACCAGCCTGGTCAGATTTTGGTCCGGGTGGAGGGAGTTTTTGCCAATGTTCTGGATATTGGACCTTAGTGGAGGGTTCATTACTTGGACCGGGTCTCAAAACCCAAACTACTTTGTAAAAAAAAAAAAAAAAAAAAAAAAAAAAAAAAAAAAAAAAAAAAAAAAAAAAAAAAAAAAAA
>LBNU01009684.1:43555-57744 GCA_014162995.1 Artemisia annua
TATCAAATTAAATACGACCAATTAAAACACAAACAGGGTTGACCCGGGACGCTTCAAACCCGGTGGGTTGATCCAGTTTAATTTGACCAGTTTTCGACCCAACCTAGCAAGTTGACCCGGTTTAAATCAACTCATTTTCTGACCAGAACGGTTCAACCGGTTGAACAACCCAGGTCGAACCGGGTTTAAAAACATTATGTTTAATTCCCAAATCTTCAAACTTTTATTATTTTCCGTTTATAACCTATTAACTTTTTTTTATCAATAAACTATCTATCGCTATAAAATCCCGTTGCTATGCACGGGTACTCGTCTAGTTTATCTAGTAGCAATTAGTTTTAATTTTTTGGAAATGTTCATTTTTCAACATTCAATGAAGTAGCATTTAAGAGCATTGAGTATTTAAGAGTTGTGATACGGATTAATACAAAATTACGTCATTTTACACATTATGATTACTACATCATCTACATTGTCAAACATTTTTATTGAAAAACAACTACTTCTCAATCTTGACATAAATTGTCATTTTCAAAGCTTATTTACATGAATTATTTTTAAGAGCTAAAAGTTTAATGAGGTAATAACATTGCACATACAGAATAATTTCTGCATCAGAACTTGATGAGGGCCATAAACAATGTCAAAAACATTAATTGTATCATAAAAAGTACCGAGTACTTGTTTTCTTTTTCTTTTAGGATGAAGAGTGCATGAACATAATAGCAAAACCTACACAAGGTTTGCAAACATCTAACATCAATTCACAAACACAAGACAGATAACTAAAAGATATGCCAAAAGAACAGCTCATGATCCATTGAGAAGCTAAGCAGAAAAGAAACGACTAGGTACATTTTTCAAAGTTCATTTTCCAAGTCTAGAATCATATGCAAGAAGATAAAAGAAATGTTCAAATCTGGTGACAAGTTCAAATGAACTTTTGATTAACTTGTACACCATCTACCCATCCAAACTTCTTTCAAAAGCAAGCATCCAAGAAGCGGTAGCAACAAAGAGCAGCCAAACTGCACAAAACCACATTTTTATTAACCAAAGTCAGCACTTTGGCTGATCAAAAGTCAGCAACCAACAAAGTCCTGTCGGTAAATCTTCGAACGAAAGTCAAGATAAAAGGGAAGCAAGTCAAATGGGCATAAACTAGTTTCCAAGTGCACCATTACATAAAAGTTTCTGGAATCGTACTTACTACATTAATTACTCACCAAACTGGTTCCAAGTTCCATAAGCTTTAATAATATATGTTGGTCGTTTACTAAATTACCACATATACAAGTTTCAATTGTTGCCCATGTTTATTTCTACTTACTATTAGCGTCTCAGGACAAGTACCAATTATTAACTATCACCGCTTTTTACTTTACCGATATGCACATTATGCAATTAAACCACTTATCCCCTATTATTTCAACTAACTTTCAAGTTTAGAGTTTCATTATCGTTTCTAATCATATAAAAAGGTTAATTAAATCAAAACTTAATTCATTATTTCAGTACAAATAAAAATACAACACCCAATAAATGACAAGGAGAACCTAGCTTACAAGAAAAATCTGGACCCATAGGTTAATAGGATTATTCTATTTACAGCCATCCTTGTGTTAGAACATGGACGTGGACGTTGGTCGCAGTCAAATAATATGCTACATGTGTATTCCATAAATCAGTAATAACATCAGCTAAACCTAATGACCTAGTTACCCTTGAAAGAACGTACTTCCTAGCAATCAATTAAACTCCAAAGAACCATAACCCGTTCGAANGGTGTCAACATGAAAATGCAAACTGCAGCGTATACAATGCTACCTAACAATGAACATTCAATCTAGCTAATGCATGCATCTCAAGTTTCTATTATAACAATGATAAAAGAATTATTGTTTACAAACAAGTTCAGTTAAGCTTAACCGACACAAAAGCACAATATAAACATGTAAAAAGTCCCAATCTCACAAAATAAGGATATATGCTCAATAAGATAATAAAATATAAACACTTCACAAAACAGCTGTAAAAGTTCATAAATGATCAAGTACTTCAATTAAAACCACTAGTCAGATTAGTAATGTGTGCGCTTATCAATTCATTGACGAGCACACGAATAGCGACAAGAGCACAAAGTCATGAATAAGTGACTCAAGTACGGAACACACACAAAAAGAATCCTTGCACAACATGCACATAACGTAATTTGATCGCCTATCCTTTTATACCAACTTTTAAGCTAAGAGATTCCATTATCGTTTTTACTCAAAAATTGCTTCTTTATTTCGCAACACATCAAATATACAATTACCGATGAAAACCAAAACCTAGTTGCTATAAGAAATACATTGACACTTATGTGAACAAGGATATTCTTTAAATTAACACTTCCGTGCTATGCATATCGAAATGATCCAAACCAAGGGATATGCTTCTTGTATCCTCCATAGATGCTAACAAAGTGAATATGCAAGCTAACAAGTACATGGTTCTACCTAACAATTAATATTCAATCTAGCTAAAACGTGCACGTTTCATTATTTCTGATATATGCATAACAAAATATAAAACAGAAACCTTTAAATAAACAACTAACATTTCTTCATTACTGATCAAGTATATTAAATTAAAACATATGGTCACATTAAATACTACTTGTCGTTCACAGATACGAAGTGCAAAAAGATTGTTTTACTGTTCGAATTTACACTTCTGCATGCAAGAAATCACATAAACAATTATTTAAGTCGAAATAATCATGATCTGTACTACAACATCCAATAAAAGCAGTGAACCAAAATCCCCTGAAAAACATTTGACAGATGTACTAATTTACCAAAATTCCCCTGAAATCACATGATGCCTAGCAATTATTTAAATACAAAGAATCTTTATAATCAGNCCAAAAGAGGGGGGGTAATAATAATTTTACCATCCTACCATGAAGCCAGTACTCTCCTGTTGCTGCTGAGGTGGTGGTTGAGCATACTGTGGGGCATACTGGGGAGGGTACCCTTGTTGTGGAGGGTATCCCTGTGGTGGGTACCCCTGTTGCGGGTACCCTGCTGGAGGGTACGGGTACCCTTGTTGTGGAGGGTATCGCTGTGGTGGGTACCCCTGTTGCGGGTACCCTGCTGGAGGGTACGAGTCTTTCGGGTACCCTTGTGGAGGATAACCTGCAAAAAGATCAGAATTCCATTAGTAAAAAATTTAACAAAAACCCTGATCAAGAAAAACAAGATTTAGTTAGAAAGATGAGTTAAAAAATAATAATAAATAAAAAATAAAATTACTAAAGGTTGTGAAAATGTTCACCAAAGTTACTAAAGTTTTTTCTGTTTTACTAAAACTTTTAAAACCGGTTATAAAGGTTACTTAAGTATTTTTGACCGGTAATAATGGGTTATGGATGATGAGATGGCAATATTTATACACATGGCAAAATATAAGAAAATAAAAACTAAAAATTATATGAGTGGTTTTCTTCTTTACGGGATTTTTTAACTTGTGTCCTTAGGCACATGTTAAGAAGTAGGCCCATGTGTCCTTTTTTTTTATAGATTCTTGTCATTTTTCAAATAAAAAAATTATTTTGTGTGTACTTTTTTGTAAATCCCTAAGTAAAAAGAATCCACGAGCCCACTCTTATCATGTGCCTAAGGGCACATGTTAGAAAAACCCCTTCTTGATTTATATAATACTACTTGTAACTGAAAAAACACATATTCAACCGACCCTAGTAAATAACGAAAGATGGAAACAATTAAGGTATTGTTACATCTTCCTTTTTATTGCACCCTTTCTTTTAAATTCATTTTATCTTTTATATTTTTATCACATATATCATCTTCACCACAAATTCAACCATAACTCTTAACTCCACCACTACCAACACATCCAAATCCTTCGTTGGTAACTTACACTTCAACTAAACTGAACTGGATTGGGTCCCACCTTAATTAATGTGCGGATTTAAGTGAAAGACATGAATCTATATATATGTGGTTTGTATGCGTTTAATTTGGTGGGTTTTGGTATGCACACATGGAGACAGGTGGGAGAGTTGGAGAAGCAGTGGCAGCTGGTGGTAGGCGAGAGTGAAGATGGTAAGTGTCTGCTAATTAGGGATTATGATAACTCTGGGGGTTTTGGATTCTTGGTGAAAGAGAATTTTTATTTTATTTATCATAAATGGGGTGACTTGGCATGGAGTGGGCCTATTTGTATGACGTGGCTAAAGGGAGCCATTGGTAACCCTTCTCGGGAGTAACATAAATGAACGTTTTCAACAAGTTCACTAACTCATTCAATAAACCCGTAAAATGTAGTAACCTAGCTGTAACAGAAAAAACTTTAGTAACTTAGGTGAACATTTTTACAAAGTTTAGTAACTTTTTTGTATCTTAACCCCAACAAGATTCATAAAATCAAAAACCCATTTATACAAATCATACAAAAAAAAAACCTTTAAATTTTCACAATTAGACATAAAATCAAAAGCCCATTAATAAAAACCAAACTTTTTACAAAAGTAACAACAAAAATTTAAAACCCTGATCAAGAAACAAGATTTATACGGAGTAAAAAGACAACAACCTTGGAGTGGAGGAGCACCAACAGGGGGTTGTCCTTGATTGTAGTAACTCATGTTTTTTATGAATGTGTGTGTGTTCTTAGTGTGTGGGTTTTATAACGGGAAAAAAGGTTTATATAATAAAGAAGTGTATATTTGTGTTTGTATTGGTGGTGGAGAGTGTACGTCACGTGTGAATGGATGTGGGGTAAACTTCACTTTTTGTAGAAGTATATAAGAGGATAAGGAGTCGATGAAGAGAAAAACCTCTTCAGGCCTCACGTGTACCACATCACACACACACCTATTCACAATTACCCCCCTCACTCAACAACTAACTTAAACTTCTTTACTATGGCCCCACCATTTACACCTTTATTTTTTTTATTCATTTCATTAAATAAATTAAATTCACTTCACTAATTATACAAAATAATATAACAAACTAAATTTATTTCATCCAAATTAAAAAGGTTACAATACGCTACGAAAATAAAACATACGATACAAAAATAAAACATACGATACGAAAAAATAAAAATAAATAACAAAAAAAAATTACAACCCATTTGCCAGCCCAATTCACAAATACCTTGTTAATAACCTAACTCATCATACCTTTAACCTAATATCACAACTCTAAAAAAAACGCCACCATCTTCATTGCCTCTCTCCCTCCCAATTCCATACGAACCAGGAAATAAAGAAAACATCTTCGATCAACATAATACTTTAAACAAACTGCTTATTGCAGGAAATAAAGTATTATGTTATTGTTCACCTTTTACCAAAAGAAAACAACAACAAAAGAGAAGGAAAAAAAAAAGGTACGAGGCTTGTCAGCAAACGACCTCGTCGTGCAGACGAGGAGCTCGCCAACGGCGAGGTCTGGCGGTGTGGTGGCGAGAACGGCGAGCTTGCCACCTAGGAACGGCGGTGAACAACGAAAACCACACCTGATGCTCTAATACAGTAATAATATTTGATGTTGAATGGGATTACGGGACTTTCAATGAAAAATATTGTCATGATTTTTCAAGTTCCAATGGAATAGAATCGTGAATTGAATTCAAAAACTTCTTTGACTCGTTTCATTCTAAAGAAGTTAACCATGGGTAATGAGATACACTAGATTCGTAGAATGATAGATAATTGAAAAACTTTTGAAGGATATTTGTGATATTTTTTAGAAATAGAAAGATTTTACGCGATATGTATTATTAGTATGATAAAACACAATCACGAGTTGCTGGCAGGCAAGGGGTGGCTTTTTCACTTGACACCTAAGCGTTACCTCAGCTTTCTCTTTCATGTCACTTTCATTCACCTCACTTCACCATTTAGTAGTGAAGGTCACCTCTTACTTTACCTTTCATCAAATCCTCACTTTATACAAATATACCCCACTAAATACCCCACACACACACTCACACATAAAATAAAAAAAATAAATGGGGCCCCTTTTTTTTCTTTTTCGTTTGGTGGTCTGATCACCACAAGTTGTCTTGGATTGTGTATGTATGGTGAAGCAAATGGTGAAGGGCAAGGCATATCATACGTGAGGTGAGGCCATTTGGTGAAGGTATCACCACCTTGCCTAGTAGCCTAAGTGCCACACATGCAAACATGGTTTGGAAAATGGGATCCACTTCCCTTTTGAGTGCATTTGTGGTCTAGCACATTTAGATATGAGTCTCAAAAGTTGTAGGCATTGGGTAAAAAAATTGAAAGATATTTGTGATATTTTCTAAAGGTAAAAAGATTTTACGTGATAATGTATAGCAATATTTTCAAACCCGGGTAGACCCGCCCGGTTCAACCAGTCGGACCGGTGCCCGGCCACAAAACCGTGTCCAAAAAACTTGGTTTTCTAAAATCGGGTTAACCAATTAGACCTGTCAGGTTTTGAGTGACCTGGGTCAACTCGGGTCTTGAAACCCGGCCGGGTTTGGTTTTTTCAATTTTTTTTTATAAAAACCAGGTTAACTCGGCCGGAAAAAATGAAAAACCGGGTTGACTCAGCGGTCGAACTAGTGCCCGGTGACTTGATCTGGTCGATTAAAAACCCGGTTTTTAAAACATTGATGTATATTGGGTTATGGAAATTTAATTGTAATACAACGTGGTGGAAATATGTGCTTTCGGCTTGGCGATTTCACAAGAGTTATGTACATCCTGTTAAGACGATATCATTGTTTAGTTTCAAAGTTTATATCTTGTTGTCAGTTCAAGTTTTGTTAGAAACGAGAGGGAGGAGCCCGCCGCGTTGCGGCGGGGTGTTTGCCAGTTTTTTTCTGTCGTCGTACGAAAGCATATACTTACATTATGGCACAAAAGTGGATACTTGCATTATGGTTGTTGTTTACAAAAAAGTGTGCTTTAATAAGCCTATTGGCGGTAAACATGCCAATTTACAGCCTGATACAGATACTGGAGACATCATACATATTACTGTACATGTGTCCTAATACTAATCTGAAACGATACATCAGTGTAGGCAAATTAGCAATTGTTTGTAAAACTATTCTCCATACACCATTGAGACAATCAACATATCCACCCTGTAAATATATAAACATTTTACGCATTACTAATCTATCAACGCAGTATATTTTTATAAGTTTTCATAATTCATAAAGGAATGTTTCTTACCATGTTTTCGTCTCTATCTTTTTCATCTTTCGTAGAGGGACAGTAAGGGCTTCAGCCGGTCCACCTTGACACATAACAACATGACAATCACCCACATTAGATTCTATAAGATTTTTCATTTTTTTCAGTTACATACTATAGTAAATGTATGGAGATTAGTACCAGATGTGTATAGTAAAAAATTAAAAATATATAAGTGAATTACTGTTTTCACTTAGTCCATTTGTCTCTGCAACTTTCTCAATCCTCCGGCATTCCTGTTCTTGTTTTTTTAGCTGATTCATCAATGACATCTTTCTTGAGTTGACTCCAACCAAAAAGAAATGATTAAATACATAAGTCCATCAAGATTCACAATTAAAAACATAACTGACATAATTAAAAAAAATATACATACTGTGCTTATTTGATTGTAAGCTCATAATCTGCTTAAGTCTTTCCTCGGGTGTTATTTTTTCCTTCGCTGTTGTTTAGCACCAATACCTGAGGGTTTAGCTTTCTTAATCCTGATGAAACGCATACTCAGCACTGCTAAAACAAACTATTCCTATTTTCTTGGCTCTACTAAATCGTATTTCTTCATCCTCCTGAACACTACATGGCTTCATTTGTTGTTATTGAAATATATTATAGAATGCATAATCTACACACCTATCAAACAAAAATTCAGATTATATATATACCTAATTACGAATGTTGTCTTTAATAGATCATTTAAATCTTACACATAACAACAAAAAAATACAAAACACGTGCTTTGATAATCAGATATAAATCTCAGTATAAGTTTAATAAATGAAAGAAGCCACTAACGATCTCACAGAAAAGCAAAATTGTGTTTAAACATAAAATACGTATACAAGCTTAGGGGGGAAAAAGTTTTCAATTTTTAATGTATGAAATCTTATAGAGATAATTAATCAATTTTTTTTATCCCAAAGTAAAATTATAATTGCATAGCTATTACTTAAAATATACAAATGTATTTTGTCAATTTCCAATAATTTATATTGTAACTTTCTTTAAGTCGTGTATTAATTTTTGAGTAACAATTATTTGCAGACCAAAGGTAAGCACTTTTTCTTCCTTTCAAAATGAACACTCGAGCAACGCACGGGTATTGCACTTGTTTATACTAGTTAGATATGAAAAATAAATTACAATATATACAAGTTATAGATGAAAAATAAATTAGAAAAATAAGTTCCAATGTGACTAGTTACGGTATATAATAGTTAAAGATGAAAAATAAATTAAAATGTATACTAGTTAGAGATGAAAAATAAATTATCACATGTATATATATGAAATTTTTAGTAATTATTAATTTATAGTTTCGTTGGGACCAATATATATATATACATTAGGTTTAAAAAAAAATATTATCTTATCATTTTATCGATTGGGGTCCAAATTTTTACTAGTCCCAAGTTGGGACTCAACAAATTATTAATTTTATCGAAGTTATTAATTTATCGAGTATTAATTTATTGAGGTTTTACTATATGTTGTGTTATGTATCAAGATTTGGGTGTGTCCAAATCTTTGTGTTTATACTAATGATGTACAAATCTATTGGAAGTATATATAAAATGGGTTTTGCTAAACAATGCCCATTGGGCAATGTTTAATATAAATATAAAAGGAAAATTGGACTTTGTTAAATCAAAAATAGCATATATTTAAGTTAATTTTTATGTTCATTTATTGTGTATTAAATGCAAATTACTTTAAATATAGAAAAAACAGATTGTTTAATGCTCCTTAAACATTGCCCAGTGGGCAGTGTTTAGCAAAGCCCATATAAAATTCACCTTTTGCAAAGAGAGAGAGAGAGAGAGAGGAGGAAAAAAACTTGACGTGAGTAAATGGGAATCGGTTTTAGCTAAAAGAGAAAAATAAATAAATAATGGGCCAGTACGTTTACTTTGTAGGCATTAAAGTCTTGGGTGAAGACTTTTGAAGTCAAGCAAATAGAGCCATATATGGGACAATAATACAATTGAATTAAAAGCAATTACAAGAATGAACGTTATAGTGAGTGATTTTACGGGAATAAACTTTTTTTAGATGGTTTATCAAAGTGACCAAAATATGTCACAATCAATCTTTTAACTTTCCATTCGCTTATATCATCGCCCAAATCCTCGCTCAAGACACTCCATTCTAACTACCAAAGTGATTTCAATATTTTTATTTTATTTCCTTTTTATAATATTTCATGAAGTATAATATTTCATGAAGTATACGTGCTTAGAATGGTGTGTTTTTGTAGTGGGTTAGTTATTTTACTCTTTTGTCCTTTGACTTGCTCCATTATTAGTGTTAGAATAAGGATGCTTTATTCAATTGGCAGCATGTACTACTTTACTTTTTAGCAAAAAGATTTACAGTATCATACATGATGACGTATAGTCTATACTCAGGTCACGAATCCGAGCATTAGACGTCACTTACATTTAAGCCCACTACGCGTGGGCTACTGTGATAACAGTTTGGGCTCACGAGGCCCAAACCAAAGTCATTTATGGATAAGATATAGGATATCTCTTAATTAAAGAGATATATATCAAATATCCTAAGTCGGCGGACACGCCAAAGAGTAAGGAACACGGAACCGATAAGGTTTCGTGTGTGTATATAGAGGGCACCCTAGCCCTCGCAAAGGTACAACCTACAACCCTAACTCTTCACATAACCCTAAAACCGATTACTTATTCTCACGCCGGAGGATAATCGTGGGAGACAATCCTACGATAAGCCTAACGGTGTTTGTTTGTTTTCTTAGTGCGCAGGTCTCAAGCATTAAGATTTAATTGATACGAGAACATGAACCCAAACAAGGAACGCCCAACTTTTGTATCAACAAGTGGCACCATCCGTGGGACCCTACACTAAGAACTAGAATGATGAAACACAAAAACTCAGGACAGCGGACTCCGCAGTTGGAGAAAACGCATGGCGACCTCTAGAGGAAGAAACACCAAGGTGATTCGACCTCCAAGCAGGCCCCTGGAACAACCAGCGCGTGTAAAACCTACATTTTCATAACATGGTTAAATTACTAAAATACCCTCCATTTTGAAATTTTGAAGAATTAAGTACGCTTACCAAACAAGCTCGAAAATCAAAAACGGTTATCGTACAACCACATATATGAACTTGTAACTTCAAGTAAATTTTAAATGAGCTACTACAACATTATGAGAACTCAAGTATACAAGATTTGGATTAAGAAACAAATATTGCACATTACGTGACCTAACGGGTCCGAAAACCTCCAAAATGTTACACTTTAGCCTTTGTAACCTTTGTATACTTTGTATGGGAAATGTATCTCCGTTTCGCTTGTGTTCTGATTTGACATCCATAATGTTACACTTTAGCCCTTCTCGGGTTGGGGTGTTACAATTATGGTATCAGAGCCCGGGTTTGGATCGGCAGATTCAACACCCGTAGAGCTTAGGCTATGACCTGTGAGTTTTGGACCATTAGGCTCCCACTGTAGGAACCTAGGAAACCGCTTTGAGAACTTGCTTTAGGAATCCCCTATATGAACTTCAGTTTTGACCCGTAAGGAATGGGTAGACTTTAAGATTTTGCTCTTGTATCTTTGCTTCCGCATTACTCTGATTCGTGCCTTACGTCTAGTTATGCCTTTTGGAATCATCCTTTTTGGAGTTAGAGATTTTTGCACCACCTAAGTTCACCACTAGTAAGTTTGAAGGCATTTAGGACTTGCATGTTAATGCTTACCGATATTTTGATTTTATCTTTGATCTCTGATCTGTTTGTTGATTCCTTTTTACATCTCCTTTGGGCATTCTGAGGATCTAATGGTGACGACGTGTTTGATGCACTCTATGTTCGTGTCTTGCTTTTGGTAATCCTCTGTAAACTTTCTAACGTTATTTGATTTTGTTTTACTCATCTTTTCCATCTCTGAGAAGTCGGGTGGTGTCTAACCACGATTATAAGAGTATTTTTTTTCCTTTCACTTTGAACGATAAAGATTTGCTAGATTGATCTGTCTTTCCTTGAGAAGTTAACTTAGATTTGATTCTGAGATGAAATTGGTTGCTTAAGCATTCGAGATACTGACGACTCTTCTACTATGTCTCACCTTTGACGTTTTGAATTATTTTAAAAATCCTCTATTACGATTTCCGATCATTAAACTTTTACTATCATTATTGTTCTGGAGACTCGTACGTTACTTTCGCGGTTATGAAGTTCTCTTGCACCTATTTTGTCCACCAAGAGATGGACATTTTCGTGTGAATTATGTTTTGGCACCCTGAAATTCGAATGTGATTCTTGTTGAACCACCAAGTTTTCCCTACCGTAGGATGGAGCTATATGGAACCTGAAAACGACAGACAACGGTAACTACCCTGAGGAGTTGGTGACTTTCCTCGCAATGCGGAAGAGTGGAAGAGCAGAACGCAGGAACCTGGTCAAGACAGCGAACTTGGAGCTGATGAAGAACATACAGTCGCACATCCCTATTCATCTTGGTTGTACTAAGATGAATTGAGAGTGGAAGTAGACTGGATGATGAGGAGATTGAAGACCGTACCAGAAATTCACATTGCTCAGTCACATTCCACGAAGAAAATACAGAAGGCTTGAGGAACCAAACTCAAGATAGTGATTTCTTTTCACTCTCAGATTTGGAAGATGGGCGAAGACTGACTACTCAGACATAAGAAGATTCTAACGAGACGAATTCTTGAAGCGAAACCTATGATGAAAGAATTGATGCCTTAGCAACATGTGTCTTTCTGATGATGATTGTTTGATTTTGTTACGTCTTTCCGAGCTTCGTTTGTTTTGTTCGACATCGTTTCGTTATCAATCTTTGATTAGGTCTAACCCAGGAGTTAGATGGACTGTTAGGTGGATTAGTATATTTGTTTCACTGATTGAGATAGAGTATAATCATCATGAGAGCATATTTATATGATGATAGTATTATGATGTCTGGCCAACGTAATAATACTCGCATCATATAACGTGCAATTGTTGTGTTCATGGGATATCTTGAGAAGTGCCTTAGTGGAGACTTAGATTTCTGTTTCAGTTGCGACGATCTGCGAATAGTGAGACCTTAGGATTCTTTTGATCTATATGTTTGATCTACCTATCGCCGTACGTTTTGCTATGTTTGGTTACGCGTCACGCGATTGTTTGACTTTTATGTTTTGATAAATCCTAAGTTCCGTTGTAGAGCTTCCTGCTATTTAATGTTATCGGTCAACTTATTTTCTATCTATATGAATTTGATTCGAGCCACACCTATGTTTTGCTATGTATACGCTCCTCACGTTCGACGAATTCGTTTCATGATGACCTGTTATGTGTTAAAATATGAAATTTTGGATTATGAGATTCAAGACCTGTCGACTTTCAAAAACACTTTTGGAAGGTTTTTCTGAAGACGAAACGATTTGTGAATTTGAAGAGTTAGACTTATATATGTCACCTTCATCATGCTACTTTCGATACATCCTCATCTGATCAGTTCAATTCCTTATCTGTGAAATACCCACCCAAATCCTACATCATCCTTTGAACATCTTTGAAGGGGATACGATTGCCATCGGTTATGTTCGGTATGTGAGTCTTTTGATCTGGATTTTGTGTGATGTTCCTTCTTTGGGGAAACCGAAACCATCTTTGAATCCTTAATCTTTGGGAAACAAGATCACTCTCTTCGTTGAAATTTTTAAGTCTAAATTTGGACGAGTTAAACTACTCCTTTTTTTGTTCGTAGTTAGTGTACCTTCGTTTTGTTTCACCACTATACCTTTTTGCATTTTCGAGGACGAAAATTCTTTTGAGGGAGAGATAGTTGTAAAACCCACATTTTCATAACATGGTTAAATTACTACAATACCCTCCATTTTGAAATTTTGAAGAATTAAGTACGCTTACCAAACAAGCTCGAAAATCAAAAACGGTTATCGTACAACCACATATATGAACTTGTAACTTCAAGTAAATGTTAAATGAGCTACTACAACATTATGAGAACTCAAGTATACGAGATTTGGATTAAGAAACAAATATTGCACGTTACGTGATCTAACAGGTCCGAAAACCTCCAAAACTTGTACATGACTTAAGAAATGAATTACTATGACTATCCTAAGTATGTTTTTAATAAAAAATGATAATTTTGACCTTTCCCCTTTGTTGTGGCCGTGAGTTTTGAGAGGTGGGATGGAAATCCCTAAAATTTTGCCATTTTCCCATTTTATGTACCACTCTCCTTATTATCCCATTCTACCTAAAAATAACCCATCTCTTCCCCTAGGTTCTCAACTCAACGACCTATAACAACCCTAACACCCTTCATTCATCAAAAATATTGACCTTGAATCCTTGGAAATTAATCATACGTGTTTGTGAGAAGATTTGGTGCACGTAAGGATCCGTTTGGAAGCATTTGAAGGCATCTTCTTGTGTCCTATTCTCCAATTCGACCCATATTCATCTTGCGAAGGGTTTGGTAATTCTTTTTTTTTCATTCTTGTTTATCTCCTTGAATTCCTTTCATCACGAATATCATTATACGCAAGAATTGAAAAGTTACGAATTGATATACATAAACTATACATAAAATCGACCCATGATAATCTTTATGACAGAATTGATAAACTTTGATTACCTTGATGATTTTTGATGTTTGATGATGATAACATGTTTATAATGATATGATATGAATTAGATAATTAATTTGTTAATTATTGGATTAAAAGGGGTAAAGGAATTAGGGTTTATGCGTTGTAGATTTGGGACAGATTTGTTAGCCGAATATGTATGCATCATCAAATGAGTTTGGTAAATGGGTAGTTCATAATTTTTGTTTGTAAACTCAGTTTAAGGTCCAAATTAAGTGTTCCAATTGGTTTGGATGTGATTGAGGTTGATTTGGTTGTGTTTTTGAATTTTA
>LBNU01009684.1:71853-116445 GCA_014162995.1 Artemisia annua
CACTTAGCTCATTTACAACAACATAGATTAGAGATAGTAGGTTGTATCATTACCACTGAGATAGCATTTGGCATTCATTATTTGACACTGAGGGACAAAATTGATACCTATGGTATATTCCATATGTATATTTTCCGACCAGTACGTTTTGTTAAAGGTGTGACAAATTAAAGTTAGGCATTCTTATCACAGATATCACTACAACAATGAATATTGCAACCTTTATCTATACCAGTTAATTTCTAAAATTATTATTGCTTCAACTCAAATGGACCCATTTTTAAGTAAATGGGTCGAAATTGTCACCTTTACTAGACCACTAACTCTATAATTACAGATTGATAATTAAGGTAATGAAGATTTGCAATATGAGAATCTAGCTCTTGAAGAGTTTGATTGCCATCTATGCTAAAAAGGGAAAGGGTGGTATGCATCAGCGGTTTAAAATGGACCTTGATAAAGTTAGACATCTTAATTTACGTGAACACGAGCTTGAGAAGGCAACAGAGACTCATGGCCGACATATTGATCTTCAATGGATTTGTAGTTGTTATTTGATGAGAACAAGCAACTCGGACCACGTGTCCACGTCATCAAGTGAAATTATTTTGTTATACTAATTTTCAATCCGGGCTTGAGAAGCGAGAACACGCTTAAGAAGGGCATCGCGGTTTATGAGCTACATTTGGAAAAGATGAAGGAAGGTATGGATATGTTTCTTATGTATAGATTAAATGTTTATGCAAAGGTTAATGTTAGTTATGTTAGGTACAATATATTGCTTGCAGCCTCCTTTTCCCTATTTAGTTTTAACATTCAGTGCATACTTCATTATATGGCCACGCTTGGACCGGGTATATTGCATGATGATCATCTGCCATCTCATCAAAAAAGAATTCCTATGAGGTGGGCAAGTTGAAGGTAATGGAAGACCCGACATTATGGGTTCTGTATACTGATGTATAGTGATATGGAAGCAGAAATTCATCTCGAGCAAAAAAGCATATAGTTCGGTTTTACGAGACTTCAAAGCTCAATTAGATGCAATTACTTTGGGTATGATTTGCCCTGAATTTGTGTACTGCAATTTGTTAATCTGTGTATTTGGTTTGTATACTTAAACCATTTTTGTCAATTACTATTACAGTATTATTTTTGCATTTTTATTATTAAGTGGTAGTATTATTTACTGCCCTTTATAAATGGTATAGAACTATAGATGACACTTAGCAGTTTTGGAACTTTTTGAATAGAATCATCTCTTCTGTCAACTAAACTACTTTCACAAGTAATTGCAGTCTACATCTTTGTACTGTCAACATGGGAATTGATCCACTAAGAAGAGAAAATTAAATAAGAAGAATGAGAAATGTTTATAGCCACACATTTCAAATGAAGAAGGAGAATTTCATGGGAGATTCTTATTTTGTATGTGCATCTGAAATGTGCGGCTGTGGTTACTTCTCATTCTTCTCATTCTACTTTTATTTCTCATTTGATCCTTACTTCTGTCAACATTTTAAAAACTTATATTAATTAATCTGATATGTTGATGTTTGTACTCGCTAACACAAATTCTACCCGAACCCAATAAACCGATTCTTAATTGAGTCAGGTTGCGGGTTGCTTTTTTAAAAAATCAAAAAACCCGATAACACCCGTACATACATCAATAAACCAAAAGTAAGGACAATAATTAAAAAAAAAAAAAAAAAAAAAAAAAAAAAAAAAAAAAACCAAAAAAAAAAAAAAAAAAAAAAAAAAAAAAAAAAAAAAAAAAAAAAAAAAAAAAAAAAAAAAAAAAAAAAAAAAAAAAAAAAAAAAATATTATTTTTAAAAAAAAAAAAAAAAAAAATAAAAAAAAAAAAAAAAAAAAAAAAAAAAAAAAAAAAAAAAAAAAAAAGCCTTCCGCGCGTGCGCGGTTATTATAATTAGTTAAGACATTAAAAACGAGATACGTCATATTGGCTGACTTGGTTAACATCAACTTTAGTCAACGAAAAAGTCTTCTAGAATTCAATTAACATTAAGTTATCCCTAACTCGTAACTACCAGTCTGCTACATAATCACTGACCTCACATAAGTCTTTTTTTAAACAATTTCTAAAAATATAGTAAGGAATAAATAAAGCAGCGTATAATAGTTGGTAGACAACTAGACAATAATGTCACAATAATAACGAATATCTCTTTGTAGTGTACAATTTGACATCCAAAAGTTTGATGCATGCATTATTTTCTATATTACCGGATATCGTGTATATTGTTTCTTTATAAAAACCAAACCAACAAATGTTGAGTTGTTTTTATGTCATCAAAATCAATTCATGATATTTTAATATAAGCCCCAATAAGTTTCGAGTTGTTTGCTAAATATAGTAGAAATCCTAAATGATAATCAAGCTTCTTACTTTTTCTATCGTGTAAAAAGCTCAAAAAAAGTTGCAATTTTATATATTAGTGGTCACTTTAATCCTTCTTTAGGTTATGCTAAAGCTGCAACTTTTCATTATGCATGATTTAGGCATTTAGCATATCATAATAAACATAAACGAATATTAGACATGTGAGCATGTCATCATATATCTGGAAGCATTCCATTTACATAACCTCGCGTAAATGCACTTGTCTACTTCCTACCCCTCTCATAGCTCGCTCTTATAAAATTAGGTATAGTTGTTATTGTTAAGCATAACTTGGGGTGCTCGGATACTTTGATATCCTTGCAAGATATAACAAAGTTTAGATCTCATTTGGTATACCTCCTGAGGTGGCCACCACCCACCAGATAGGGAAATGATCAGAAACGATCACAAGTTACCTGGTAACCTTGATAAGGTTTGCAAATATACATTTGCATTATAATAAAATAAAAACAACTAAAATATACATCCAAAATTGATGTAATAACATTGCACATACAGAATAATTTCTGCATCAAAACTTGATGAGGGCCATAAACAATGTCAAAAACATTAACTAGATCATAAAAAGTACGGAGTACTTGTTTTCTTTTTCTTTTAGGATGAAGAGTGCATGAACATAATAGCAAAACCTACACAAGGTTTGTAAACATCTAACATCAATTCACAAACACAAGACAGATAACTAAAAGATATGCCAAAAGAACAGCTCATGATCCATTGAGAAGCTAAGCAGAAAAGAAACGACTAGGTACATTTTTCAAAGTTCATTTTCCAAGTCTAGAATCATATGCAAGAAGATAAAAGAAATGTTCAAATCTGGTGACAAGTTCAAATGAACTTTTGATTAACTTGTACACCATCTACCCATCCAAACTTCATTCAAAAGCAAGCATCCAACAAGCAGCAGCAACACAGAGCAGCCAAACTGCACAAAACCACATTTTTATTAACCAAAGTCAGCACTTTGGCTGATCAAAAGTCAGCAACCAACAAAGTCATGTTGGTAAATCTTCGAAAGAAAGTCAAGATAAAAGGGAAGCAAGTCAAATGGGTAAAAACTAGTTCCAAGTGGCACATAAGCCTTTACAACTTGGGGCACCATTATATAAAAGTTTCTGGAATCGTACTCACTACATTAATTACTCACCAAACTGGTTCCAAGTTCCATAAGCTTTAATAATATATGCTGGTCGTTTACTAAATTACCACACATACAAGTTTCAATCATTGCCCATGTTTATTTCTACTTGCTATTAGCGTCTCAGGACAAGTACCAATTATTAACTATCACCGCTTTTTACTTTACTGATATGCACATTATGCAATTAAACCACTTATCCCCTATTATTTCAACTAACTTTCAAGTTTACGGTTTCATTATCGTTTCTAATCATATAACAAGGTTAAATAAATCAAAACTTACAAGAAAAATACCCAATAAATGACAAGGAGAACCTAGCTTACAAGAAAAATACCCATAGGTTAATAGGATTATTCTATTTACAGCCATCCTTGTGTTAGAACATGGATGTGGACGTGTGGTCCCAGACAAATAATATGCTACATGTGTATTCCATACATGCTGTCAACACGAAAATGCAAACTGCAACGTATACAATGCTACCTAACAATTAACACTCAATCTCGCTAATGCATGCATCTCAAGTTTCTATTATAACAACGATAAAAGAATTATTGTTTACAAACAAGTTCAGCTAAGCTTAACCGACACAAAAGCACAATATAAATATGTAAAAAGTCCCAATCTCACAAAATAAGGATATATGCTCAATAAGATAATAAAATATAAACACTTCACAAAACAGCTGTAAAAGTTCATAAATGATCAAGTACTTCAATTAAAACCACTAGTCAGATTAGTAATGTGTGCGTTTATCAATTCACTGACGAGCGCACGAACAGCGACAAGAGCACAAAGTCATGAATAACACAAAAAGAATCCTTGCACAACATGCACATAACGTAATTCGATTGCCTATCCTCTTATACTAACTTTTAAGCTAAGAGATTCCACTATCGTTTCCACTCAAAAATTGCTTCTTTATTTCGCAACACATCAAATATACAATTACCGATGAAAACCAAAACCTAGTTGTTATAAGAAATATATTGACACATATGTGAACAAGGATATTCTTTAAATTAACACTTCCGTGCTATTGATATCGAAATGGTCCAAACCAAGGGATATGCTTCTTGTATCCTCCATAGATGCTAACAAAGTGAATATGCAAGCTAACAAGTACGTGGTTCTACCTAACAATTAATATTCAATCTAGCTAAAACATGCACGTTTCATTATTTCTGATATATGCATAACAAAATATAAAATAGAAACCTTTAAATAAACAACTAACAGTTCTTCATTACTGATCGAGTATATTAAATTAAAACCACTGGTCACATTAAATACTACTTGTCGTTCACAGATACGAAGTGCAAAAAGATTGTTTCACCGTTCGAATTTACACTTCTGCATGCAAGAAATCACATAAGCAATTATTTAAATTGAAATAATCATGATCTGTACTACAACATCCAATAAAAGCAGTGAACCAAAATCCCCTGAAAAACATTTGACAGATGTACTAATTTACCAAAATTCCCCTGAAATCACATGATGCCTAGCAATTATTTAAATACAAATAATCTTTATAATCAGTATTAACATCAGCTAAACCTAATGACCTAGTTACCCCTGAAAGAACGTACTTCCTAGCAATCAATTAAACTCCAAAGAATCATAACCGGTTCGAAAGTCATCATAAACCTAACAAAAGTCTACACAACCCCAAATGACCTAAACCAAATAACATACCCCTGAAAACATACCCACATTTACAATGGAAAAATAAATAAATACCCTGAAAGAAAATACCCGTAAATAAGCATGATTTCTAGCAATCAATTAAACTTTAAAGAATCATGATCCATCCGAAATTCATCTTCAACTTAACAAACATCTAAACAACTGAACCAAATAACATACCTCGGAAAACATACCCACATTTACAAATGACCAAACTACCCCTAGATCACATGACTTCTAGCAATGAATTAAACTAATAAACCATGATCTGTACTAAAATCATCAAAACCTAGCAAAAACCAAACTAAATAATCAAAACACCCCTGTTAACAAACACACATTTAGCAAACATCACATCAATTCTACACATATAAAACTGAGATCTAGCAATCTAGATCCAATAACATTCACCAGATAATCAAAAACCAAAAGAGGGGTAATAATAGTTTTACCATCCTTCCATGAAGCCAGTACTCTGCTGTTGCTGCTGAGGTGGTGGTTGAGCATACTGTGGGGCATACTGAGGAGGGTACCCTTGTTGTGGAGGGTATCCCTGTGGTGGGTACCCCTGTTGCGGGTACCCTGCTGGAGGGTACGCGTCTTTCGGGTACCCTTCTGGTGGATAACCTGCAAAAAGATCACAATTCCATTAGTAAAAAATAATGGAACTTTTTTTTTTTTTCTTAACAAAAACCTTGATCAAGAAAAACAAGATTTTTAAAAAGATTCATAAAATCAAAAACCCATTAATTAAAAACTCTAAATTTTCACAATTAGACATAAAATCAAAAACCCATTAATAAAAATCAAACTTTTTACAAAAGTAACAACAAAAATTTAAAACCCTAATCAAGAAAACAAGATTTATAAAAAAGACAACAACCTTGGGGTGGAGGAGCACCAACAGGGGGTTGTCCTTGATTGTAGTAACTCATGTTTTTGATGAATGTGTGTGTTTTTTTTTTAGTGTGTGGGTTTTATAATGGGGAAAAAAGGTTTATATAATAAAGAAGTGTATATTTGTGTTTGTATTGGTGGTGGAGAGTGTACGTCACGCAGTGCGGTTTAAAAGGTGAGTGTGGGGTGATGTAACTTAAGAGCGTGGATAACGCGTGAATGGATGTGGGGTAAACTTTTTCATTGTCATGAAATACTCCGTAATAATTTGTTGAATGGGATTTTGAATGGAAAAATAATGTGTCATGATTTTTCAAGTTCCAATGGAATAGAATTGAATTCAAAAAATTCTTTGACTCGTTTCTTTCTAAAGTAGTAATGAAGCATGGGTGATGAGATTCAATGATGGATAAGTGAAAAAATTTTGAAAGGTGTTGAGGGATATTTTATATAAATACAAAGATTTTACGTGATATGTGTTATGAATGATCAATATCAGTATCAGTATAACAGTCTCAGATGAGTTATGTGCCACCCGAGCAAACGTGGTCCAGAAAAATGGGATCCACTTCCATCTTGACGTCATTTGTGGTACGGCATAAATATTGAGATATAAGTCCTAAAGCTTGCAAGCGTTGGGTAAAAAAAACTAAAGGATATTCGTGATATATTTTCTAAAGGTAGAATACGTGGTAACCTGATAACGTATAATGGGTTATGGACATTTAATTGTAATACAACAAGGTCTTTTTTACACATGTAAATTGGAGGGATGTTTTTTGTAATTTTTTTGTTACACAACTAGTCCTTAAATTTAACTCATGGATTGTTTATGTAATAAAGAATAAGCGGTATGGTCCTTTATTGCAATTTTTTATGGACTGTGTTTGTAATCATAAGTAAACTACGTGGATCATTTTGTCATTTTTGGAAATAGTAAAACATTTGATAAGGGGAGGTGATTTGCACACTCTCTAAATTGATTGGCAGACTCAAATTTATAGTGTTTTGACAATTATACCCTTACAGGGTGACAATATGTAAAGTGATGTGATGGTATAAATGTCAACACACTTTACATTTAAGTGTCTCAATCAATTTGAAAAGTGTGCAAATCACCTCCTTTTGATAACTGTTTATTCATTATAATGTGGTGGAAATAAGTAATATCAGCATTTAGCTTGGCGAATTCACAAGAGTTAAGGACATCATGGTAAGGCGATATCATTGTTTAGTTTCAAAGTTTTTCACTTGTTCTTGGTTCAAGTTTTGTTAGAAATAAATGGATAAGGTGTGTTTGTTTAATTAAGATGTTCTAGGTCTGAATCTGACTACCACATCTTACTAGTAAGAGGTGGCTAGAAAGGCTAAATCTGAACGAAATAATGTTGTTTGTTTTTGTATAATTGTCCGAATGATTTTAAGTGCTCGTTTCTGCAATTTATTTAAGTAACTTATGTAAATATGAAACAAGAGTCTTCAATATGAAACAAGATTTTTTTATCATAAATATAAGATAGTTAATAAACCATCAAATATATTATATTAACATGAATCTTCAATTTCTTATCGAGTAAGAGGCAGTGAGACAAGTCCCCCACCTCTTACTGAGTAAGATGTTATATGTCTAACTGGGTCTGACTTAAAAGAAAAATAAAATAAACAAGCAAAATGTTTGCCCACCTCTTACTAGTAAGAGTATGAGGGCTAGTAAGATTTAAAAAAAAAAAAAAAAAAAAAAAAAAAAAAAAAAAAAAAAAAAAACCGTCGTTTGTATGTGTTTATTGTCCAAGAAAATATTTCTGAATATACGACGACTTATTTTATTGCATCAAGTAGCCACTAACTTTTTTTTTAGAACGGCAATTGTTTTATTTCACACAAAATACATCACAATCTATCTCATATATCCTAAACAGAACTTAAATCCACAAACATTTAATTGGGAGCTTCTCACACAATATGAGTATCATTGGGAGACAAGCTCTTTGGTCAAGTAGCCACCAACTACTAGTAAATAGCAATCAGAAACTTGTATAATCAAAACTAGCTTACGATACCTAGCAATAGAAACTGTCTTCAGCTTGTATTAATCGGATTTACGTAACAGTTAGCCAATTCGCATACTGAAAAAAAAGAAAAAACATGTGAGCGAACACAAGTTAAGTTACTATAATCACAACTTAACATAGAGATAACGAGCTTGCACGCTATCAAAAGTAGCTACACCACAATTTTAATGGCCTAAATTTAATGTTTTAGGCTCCAAAATAACATTATTTCTATATTTGACAGAAATTAAGCAACTTTACTTTGTTGGTCATGTGAAGTGTGAACCATGTGAAATGGAATTCACGATTTCCTTTTATAGTACGTAATCATATAACAATAGAACATTTTTATTGTTAAAGACTAACTTTGATTTTTGAGGTTTCTAATACTCAAGACAACTCAATATCTTTTGTTTGTGGCCATATGTATGTTTAGAATTTAGAAAAGCAACTTTGAAGTATGATACATGATGAGACGAAAAATGTTACGTTTTTAGGGGTCGGTTTGAGTCCTAATTCGTATGTTTTTGGTTTGGATTTCACCCAAAGTCGTTTCTTTTCTCATTTTAGGTACTTTTGAAGGGAAAATCACAAAAGAAGCATTTTTGGGCGTTTTCGGAGTGAAAAAGTGCGGAAAACAACAAAAACTCAAAAGACCTTAAAGATCACAGAAGGTGACGCCGTCACACTCTACAAGGTGACACCTTCAGGAACAAGTGAAGTCCAGAAGTGGAAAAAAGACTCGTGACGGGCCAGAGAGTTCGTAGTGCAAATTGGTGACGCCGTCAACCAAGGCCGTCAGATCTGGAACCAGCAATTATGACCACGTCAAGGAAGGCCGTCTGAAAACCCTAATCGCCGAGCTGACGACGTCACTTATTGGGTTGACGCCGTCAACCCGCAAAATCTATATATATAGAACGTTTTTCTTTTATTTAAGAGGAATTTTAGAGTGGAGAACTTGGGACCAAAACCCTAGTACGAGTTTTACAGACCTTGGAGGGTATCCAAACCCTTCCAACTTGCATGTTCAATTGAAGATAAGTCTTTATTCATACAATATGTCTATGTGTTGTGTGATTTATTCTTGTACTTGTCTTTCTTTTAATATGCTAGGCTAATTTACTTTGTGTTTGCTTAGATCTAATGAAACCTAACTATTGATTATCATGTGATGTGTATGTTGTGATTGTATTTGGGTGAATGTTTCATCTACGTTAGACTAAGGAAAACTGGCTAATCTCCTATATGGTAACATGCTTGAACGTCTTTAGAAACGTGAATCATATGTGCGTTATTGGTTTTAAGGTAGTATTTCATGCATAGGTTGCTATCGGTGAGCTCATGATAGGATGCTTGACGTATCGTCATAGAGTGAGGTAGGAACTTATAGAGTTAGGGAATTGAACGCACTCCCTACGACTTGTTAGGAATACACCCGTCATCCAAGCAAACTCAACATACTAGTCACATGGTAAAAGATAGTTAGGGAGTAATGAAATCTAAGTAAACACTATTCTCCACCACTGATTTTCTCTAAAACAAAAAAATACAAAAATATAAGTAGCTTAGAAGTAGATAACTTGGGTTAGTTGACTAGCAACTAATTCCGCCCTATCCTCCAAAACCAGAGATTTTACTGCTTTCATAAAATATAAAAATACAAAAAGAATCTTCCTCCACCCTTAGACCTAGATTAGAGTAGCCTTTAGCCTAACGAACACTATTCCCTGTGAGAGAACGATCAATCCCCCGGTACTTGCCACTTCACTATACTACATCGGTCAGGTACACTGCCTGGTGGGGATTGCAAGCTTCTCGAGATCCCTCGAGAGGTAAAACGTAGTGCGTGTTGCAATCCACGCGCATCAATACATGTCGGTGATTTTAATGTCTATCAATTATATTTTATGTAATTGTGATTTACTTGTGATCAATGGTTTAATCAAGTTTAGTTTACAGTCGAGTATGAAGGTGCGGAATGCACACTCGTTCTAGCTAGCTTGATGCCGCCACGAACAAAGAGCGGGAGTCAAGGGGGTCGCACCCCTTGCAGGGTTAAGGGGCAGAGCCCCTTGCAGGGGTCCCGCTCCCAAGTGAGTGGGCGGAGGGTGGAGGGGGACACCCCTCGCGGGGTTTGGGGCAGCTCCCCAAAACCTAAACGATTTTTGGGATTCTAGTGTTACCGTTTTTGTTTCCAAACGGTTTTTCCCACCAAAAGTCGCCTCTTTTTTCCAACAGTCATGACCCTTCCCGCCAACTAACTTTAACCGATTTTAACTAAACAGAACAAACATAACAACTTTCTATGTATTTGCTTTGATTTCTCATGCCTTAGAAACAAAGTGTTGTTCTTTGTCTTATCCAATTGAGGATTTCGTGATACCTGAGGCATATAGGGTCGAAATACTTCACTTTGATAGTGATCTTAACATGATTCAGAGAACATATCATGATTATTACCACCCACGCACACCGAAATTCTAACAATATATCCCAAGAGTGAAAGGTGTCGTAACACGTTATTGGTATGTCACCTCATCGCCACATCATCCCCTCCCAATAACACATTAATAACTAAAACACTCCTCTTCCATAACACACCAATAACACCACCTCTTCCAATAACATCACCTGTAGGTCCTACAAAATACCTGATGCGTGTCGAAAGCTTTAAATTTATAATACTAGATTTTACCAAACGAATGACTAACAACACAACACGGGCAGGGTACCCTTTCGTATGTAATATAGCCTAAGGTAAGTCCAGGTCGTTCCACGGGATTTGTAGCAATTAACAGAGAGTTTATCAAGAACAAAGCCAAATGATTGTCACATATCAAATAGCTAAACGTGTGTATAACAAAGCAAAGCATGATCACATAACATGATAGATGAAGATAAAGCAACACTTATATAAACAAAATCATGCAAGTTACAATTATTGGTGTATTAATCGTAACAAACATATCTACCAATAATGATATAGAATCCTTTCGACCTATAGACTACATCATCACGAGCGTATTAAGAATGGTTTATATCGAATATGCATACATATGAATTCCTCCCAACCCGGCATTTCTACATAAGGAAGGGTCTTAAACATCATTCTACTTGGTTTGTTTATCAATTTATCACATAATTTCTACAAGCATGATATTGATTCGCTTGGCCAAAACGTCTCAAAACCAACCACAACAATTGACCCTTTCGACCTACTTCAATTGCTAATGATCAATCAAAGGGTAAACAAGCTCCAAGCAAAGTAACATCGAATTCATAAGCATTCATATTCACAAGCAATACTAATATCATCCAAATATCATATCATGTTCACATAACCAAAACAAACGAGAATCAAACATCACAAGCATGACATAACTTATAAACTTATTCATTATAATAGTAAAGAAAAGTACCAAAGTTGTTTATGAGAGTAATACGAGAACAATGAACCAAAACCAATATTCCTACCAAAACCGAGCACAATTCCTATACCATTTGCTTCCTTATACAACCAATAACCAAACCCTACTGAGATAACCCGAGAACGTCTCACTCTCGCCTCTGGTAATCAGCAACCTATCGCTAAATGGTGTGTTTGGTAACGAGGTTTATGGTGGTAAAGGAATTAGATATTTGGTGTGAATCATCTAACCCTTATGGTATGGTGTATATAAGTTCTGGAAACGAGGTGTTTAGGATCTGGAAATGGTGGTGGACCAGTGGTGAATCATGGCTGAGAATGGTAGTTAGGGTATTGGTGGTATGATGGTGTAAAGGGGTGTTTGGATCATTGGATCCTAAGACCCTCACCACTCCTTCCTCCTCTCCAATTGATATATATGTTAGCTAGATGGAGATAGGTGATTTCCTGGCGTTCTTGTGGTTTTTATTGGCTTTAGGAACACATGGGGACCAAGTAGAAAGGTACATGATCGGTTTGGAACTCAATTTAATGCATAATAGCTGATCAGGAGCGAAGTACTCCGCACTTACTAACAAAACCCGTCGTACTTGTAAAGTGCTCCGCACTTAATTTGTTGTGCTCCGTACTTGGAAGTGCGCCGCACTAATTGGCAACACCGGCATACTTGTATTCATTTCCAGCTCTTGGCACAAACATGAAAGTTGTAGATAATTCTCTTAGCTTTCCGTGGCCGCAAACGGGAGGTAAAACGGAGTCCGTATGCTCAACTTATGGCCAAAACAGTGGACAGGTGTCGGGAGATCTTAACTTGAGTTTATTTCTTCGTTTTAACTTCATTTCTCCGTGTTTTCTTCTATTTCTTCCACGACACGTCCGATGAACCTACAATATCAAATATAGTCTATTAAGTATCGAAAGTTCATATAACTCATCAAAATATATATATAAAAGCACACGAATGGCACATGCAAAAGGGTTTGGCGTGTTATTAAACACTATATCGTGCCCTCTAAGAGTATGTTGTCCCTATCATATGGTTCATCATAGGACATATATAGTGTAGTGTGGTCATAGCGTATACATAAATAGAACTTCTTACTGGGCATGGCCGGATGGGTTGTCATGCCATTAACTTAACCTAGCAACAAGCAACTAACATGCAACCTCATACAGTGGCAACGATTAGCATATGCATGTGGAGCAACTGCACAAAGCCAGCATTTGTGAGGGGGTCTCTGATTCAATATATATCCATTAGTATTTATACATGTCTAAGTATATTTATACATATCTAACTTAAATTTTTACAGCCAAATATTATGTGAGGGAGCTTCCGATTTAGTATATGTCCATTAGTATTTATACATATCTAAGTATATTATATTTTGAATTTTTCATAATAGTTAAGATTTTCATGATTTAAGGGGCCTCATTCGTAGTTTAGCACCGGGCCACCCAAATCAATGAGACGGCTCTGCCCCCAAATAGAGTAGCCCCGAACTTGTATTTCATTCCCTTAATTATACAACTTTTGTTCACTGAAAAAATATATTGTATAGTCAATCCACAATCTTTAGTTATCTGCTATGACTTGACCTCTGTTTTAACTAATATTTAACCAAATAAATTTCACACACTCGTGGGCTTTAGACATTTTCAAGCTTAAGGAGTTATGTAATAAGAATCCACAAAATATTAAAGAACATAGAGGTTGCTTCTAGTCAAATGTGTAAAGTCGTGACTGAATTTTAAAGATATGAACAATTGTGAGATAATACGTGTGTCTCTCGAAACGGTATTGCTATTCGAGTTCTCTTTTTGAATTGCTCATTCAACAAGGATTCACAATATTCCTTAAACATGACTCGAACTTCCACGCTCTTGAGCACAAGATTTTGAGTCTCGCGTGTCTACCATTTCACAACCAAGGCGATATTCAATTATTCATAACAACAAACACAAGGTTTGTAAACTTACCATGACTAAGGGATCAAATGAGAAGAATCCTTAAAATAAGAAGGATGAGAAATAACTATAACTACACATTAGAGATGCATCAATTTGAATTAAATGCATCCTTAATCTTTTAGATGCATCATAATATATTTTTTAGCTAAAAATTAGATGCAAATACATATATTATATGCATTTCATCAAGTTAGACGAATCCTATGTAATTTTCGTCCTCTGCGGGTCAAATTTGTTGCTAGTATCACTTTGCATCGTTTTCACTTCAAAATCACTTTCGAACTAATTGTGATGCATCTAAATGAATAGAGATGCATCTAATTCAAGTCGATGCATCTCAAATATGCGGTTAGTTATCTCTCATTTTAAGATTTCTTCTCACTGGATCCTTACCCGCATAACAAAGTCACAAGAATATGATATTTGAATTCATTTTTAACTTATATTAAATGATTGACTTATGTTTTGAACTTTTGATCAACATTTTCAAGTCATTATAACTCTTCCATAAACATATATTCAATAACACATGCAATTTGTGTTTGTTCATTGCCACTGGACTATTTGTTCATGTTGCTGTCCGTGGGGTCTCCCAGCTAAGTGAACCCTGCTAGCGACATAATAAAGGAACCCGTGCAAGTGTTTTTGTATTCGATATTATATCCCTATACTAAAAGCGGGGAGTGTTCCCCCAAATTGCTTATCCGTTTGTTTTTGGACCGACCCATTGGAGACCCCAAAAANTGAATAGAGATGCATCTAATTCAAGTCGATGCATCTCAAGTATGCGGTTAGTTATTTCTCATTTTAAGATTTCTTATCCTTACCCGCATAACAAAGTCACAAGAATATGATATTTGAATTCACTTTTAACTTATATTAAATGATTGACTTATGTTTTGAACTTTTGATCAACATTTTCAAGTCATTATAACTCTTCCATAAACATATATTCAATCACACATGCAATTTGTGTTTGTTCATTGCCACTGGACTATTTGTTCATGTTGCTGTCAGTGGGGTCTCCCAGCTAAGTGAACCCTGCTAGCGACATAATAAAGGAACCCGTGCAAGTGTTTTTGTATTCGATATTCGATACGTTTGTCAATGAGTCACTTTCAATCTTTAAAAATTTGCTATATATGAGGCTTGTCACGTTCAAAATTTACTAGTAAGAAAAACTCGTTGTATCATTTCAATTCCATGTTTTCCAAGGCACCGTGTTTGTGTAGTTTCAAACTTATTCTTGTCCAGAGTTTACATGTTATGTTATCAAAATTGACTTGGTTGGGGATTCTCTTGTATATACTTGTGCTTTCATGATAACCATGTCAATAATATTATTGTAATCAATATGTTGATCAAGTAAAAAGTAATGAAAACTGAAACAAAAGAGGACTAGGATTGTCTCAAGTTGAAAAATCAACTTGAGTGATTGTAAGCCATTGGATTTAATCCAATGGCTCAAATCAAAAGAAATTCTTTTTGATTTGAGCCATTGGATTAAATCCAATGTCTTACAATCACTCAACTTAACTCAAGTTGATTTTTCAACTTGAGAGGATTTCCCTCCAACAAAAGAACGGGTAAGTGAGGCAACACAACCCGATATCAATATCAAAATTTTGAATTAACAAAGTATAAACAATGTAACAAAGATATATAATTGTAAAAATACGAATATGTTATAAGTAACAACTGTGACCATAGCTTTATAATTAATATGGTCGTATCACATGGTTGACAGGATAAAAGAAAACAAAACAACATGAAAACCCACCTGTTCAACACAAACATTAGCACATGTGCTTTTCTTAGCACAAAAGAAATTCCATAATATTTTGTTATATATTGCATTGAATAATTTCAATCATACAAACACATCTCTTATTTTGTTATACTAGTTATAACTTATAAGACCCGTGATTTAGACATAATTTTTTTTTCCCTATAACATCGTATATCATCAATGTTCATATGGGATTTGGTTTTGGTTCTCTGATTATGTTTTTTTTTTTTTTTTATTTATTTATATTAAAAGAAAACTAGGGCAGGGAGCTAGAAATTACAAAGGTGATTTTAACCCAAAATCGTTCCAACTTCCAACTAATAACATTTTTTACGCTACTTGAGCAAAAAAAATAAAAAAAAAAAAAAAAAAAAAAAAAAAAAAAGGACGAATGGTCTGTCAAACAATGTCACATTTCCTCATAGTATTGAGAGTTGAATGTGACACTATTTCCTAACGATATAGACACACATAAGACAGCCCAATCAACGAACGCGGTGAAAGGATGACATATGCATGAACCTTTTCTCATACCTTAGAAGCGTGACAAGTAGGCGGCGCCACACGATAAAGCACGGGTGATATCCAAGCATCCCCGGTCCCTGTAACGCTGTGTCAAAACCGAGTCTTCTTAAGCCACTCCCAGATACATATCACTAAGTGCCTCGCCGGACACTTTGAAGACGCGTGGACGCACAAGAAAGAATGATGGAACATGATCCATGAAGACTTCTCACTTGCCATATGCCAGGTAACTGACAGAGGCCATCATGCAGATTGGAATATCTAAAACCACGTTTCTGGGGGGTATACGTCACAAAACCTGCCGAGATGAATAACAAATTTAATACATGAGCCAACCTGAGTCCAAGAATAAAAGACCGGCACACATAAAAACAGCAACGACAATGAATAAAAATGTTACCTTCCTCCCGGAATTATTCTGATTGCACCACCCCGTAAGCCACCGCATGAAGAATATAGCGCAAATGCAAGGCCACCAAGAGAAGTTGTGACACTAAAATTATCAATATGATTTGGTTCCAATTAGATTAGTAAGCAAACACAGGAACTAATGCCTAGCTGTGTTAATTCTAAACGAAAGACAAGAAATAAAGTAATCTGCACCAAACAACCATAACATATCGAAATGGTTAATTGGAGAGTAAACTTACTGTCAAAGTGAACAGTGAGAAGACCAAGGTGAAAAACTTGAAAAGCTGCTAAATCGGTATTAGGGTTCCTCTCCTAAAAGTTCCACACATGACTGAATGAAAATTGCGAAAATATTTATGAATCATCATAGGAAAACAGATCTTGACGGCGTCACTCTTGGGGTTGTAAGCCGTCACCGTATGGAGCATGCATTATTTTGCATAACCAATACTGATCCTATAAAGAAACAAAAGTTTACACTACCGTGGAGATATTGCGGCAGCAATGTGGGTGGATCGCGGGCGCCCAGAGAGTCGCCGTGCTATCGGGTTGCGAGCTCTTCTGACGCCGTCCCGCTTTAACTTCCAAAAATTCCATTCTGGCTTTAATCAAGGAAAATTCCGTTCAACATGCCACTCCGTTTGTCCTAGCTTTGTGACGGCGTCAACGCTCTAGTCCTTGACCCGTCACGGGTACTGTTCGCCAAGAATTTAGGACTTTGTGTCGGTTGCTTTTCTTCCACTTTTAATGCTCCAGACGTCCAAAATGCTTCCTTTTCCAAGACCTTTCTTTATTTCTTCCTCCAAAGTTAAACTAAATGACAAAGACGATTTTTAAAGGGCAATAATGTTGAATCAAATTAATTCGATTTTAGGGCTTAAATGAACCCCCCAAAAGCGTACACTTTTCGCGCTCATCAGTACTTCTGATCAACCAAAGAAGAATAGGTGTAACGTATCAACCAACTAGTTAAGAGAAAGTTAAAGAATGCAGTTGAAAGATGGAAAAATAAATATTTGTCCCTTATGCTGGAAGATTGCAATTATTGCATCTTGTTTGTTACGCTGAGTTGTGTATTTGGCTGCACGTGTTCTACTTCCCAAATCAAGTGTTAAAGACATTGCACAGAGTTTCTAAGGCATTGCTATGGGCAAAGGAGGAGTAAGAAAGAAAGTAAGGCCTTAAGTAGCCTTTGGAAAGATGTATGTTAAAACCTAAGAGTCCAGAGGTTTTAGGAATTAGATTTTGCTAAGTTAATGGAATGAGGCTTCTCCAATGGATAAGAATCTTTAGAAAATTGCTGTATGGTTAAAGAACATATGGGTCAATGGGGTATATGTTGTGAAGCCAAGGAAAAGTTTAATGGCAAGTACAAAAGAATACAATGACAAGTTGGATGTGGAATACTTTGCCTTGAATAAGGCCAAAGTGAAGGTTAACATGGTTTAAGAAGATTGGCAATGCAAAAAAAGGACAAACATGTGGGTATGAATAATTCAATGGAGCAGACTTTGGGGGTACTTAAAGACACATTTTTCCATAAGAAAGTATACACAAGCCAGAACTCTTTCTGAGAAACATACAGTTNAAAAAAAAAAGGACGAATGTTGTCAAACAATGTCACATTTCCTCATAGTTTGAGAGTTGAATGTGACACTATTTCGATAGCACCATAAGACCCAACAAGTCGCGGTGAAGATGACATATGCATGAACCTTTATCTCCTTAGAAGCGTGCCACGGGTGAATCCAAGCATCCCGGTCCCTGTAAGTGTTCAAAACCGAGATCTTCTAGCCACTCCAGATACATATAAGCCTCCAAACATTTGAAGCCGTGACGCACAAGAAGAAGACATGATCCATAGACTCCACTTGCTCATTGCAAATTAGGCACATCATCGATTGGATATCTAAACCTCGAGATGATAAATTTAAACAATGAGGCAACCTATCCAAGAATAAACACCACATAAAAATGTTTACCTTCCTCGGAATTATCTTGCACCACCTAGCACATGAAGACATGGAAGGGAGCGTGCAATTATCAATATGATGTATAGAATTGTTAACAGAAAAGATTCCATCATGAGAGAGAGACCAAATGCAGGTGTCACTACCTTAGACAATCTCTACAGAACCTATCTCTTCAATCAGACGATTGAGATCAGATCGAGACCTCCCAGAAGTGATTGGTCTGAGCCAATCACAAGACCACGGGCCAAACAATCTTTGTTCTTCTCCAAGTGGTATAATCTGTTGAACTATGACAAAGAGGCAAGTCTCCAACCCATGTATACTTCTAGAAATGAATTAATGATCCATCTCCCACCTTGTATCGAATTGAACAAAAAGGAACAGTGCCACTCAAATGGAACTGATTTATAGAGCCGACAATCCTAGCCCATAAACCGTTTGTTTGACAACCATTCATATCCATACCCGCGTCATCCCCATGAATCCATTTAATCACTTACATCTCCATTTAAGTAAAAGCGAAACATTGAAAGCTTTGAGAGTTCCCCACTCCTATACCTTTTTTATCGAACGAGGCTAAAACACTTGACCCTTTAACCTACGCGAGCTTCTTTATATCCTCAAGGGCACCCCAAAAGAAAGAAGCACGTAAACTTTCAAGCGCCTTAATGACCATTTCAGGAGCCTTGAAAATAGACATGAAATAAATCCCGAGGCTCCCTAAAACAGATTTGATGAAAGTAAGACGCACACCTATAGATAAAAGTTAGCTTTCTAACTCGATAGTTTAGCCTTAAGTCGATCTATTAACACCTTCCAATTCACAACACGATTCATATAAGATCCTATAGGCAACCCAAGGTAAGACAACTGAAGAGAGCCAACCATACATCATAAACCCGCTGCCATTCGAACAACCTCATATGAAGAGACACCCACCGCATATAAGTTAGACATATTAATGTTGATCTTGAGACCAAAAGCTATATAAAAAACATGAAGCACGTGAATGATGTTTTTCATATCCCTTTGATACCAATCGGACACATTAAAAACACCATCTTCATATAATAAATGAGACAAATGAAAACCAGACGACCCAATCTTTGTGCCTCGAAACAAATTAGCAGCCACAGCATCTCTTAAAGCAATATGCAAACCTTCCATAATAATGATAAACAAGAAATGCGACAAATGGTCGCCTTGCCTCAAGCCTCTCTTTAATTAAAATTGAGCTATTTATAATTTTTAATTAAAAAGATTGTTTTATATTTCTGACATCGGCATTTAAAGTTTTTAATTTAATTGACCAATCAAACATTTACTTCTAGTAGAAGGTGATATCATCAAAAACATTGTGTTAATAGTATTAATAGCAGTCTTACCGCAAATTCAAGTAGATTAACGCCTTTAGTTTATCACATTTGAACAAAGACAGTTTTTATACTACAAAATAAAGAAATGATTTGGCTTAAAATGCAGATTTAAACTTTACAACCAATGAGAACCAGACATATGCCAGAATGAATGGTAGTTATTACAAAAAAAGTGATTACAAGTTTACAACAATGTCAAACATTTTCTTTCTTTCTGGCATTACCACTTTTTATAGGAGTTAAACTTATTTATTGTTCCTGAATTCGAGCTCCAGCGTAGGTCAACTGGTTTGCATATATAGTGCAACACCATTAGAGAATTATCATTTTTAGTTTATTCAATGGGCAGAAGCAAGAGTTAAGATCTTGACATGTTACATGCTTGTGTCCAAGTGTGGTACATTTTACTGTTATTTCCTATAAGGTTTCATTTGGATAGTGTATTTTAGTTGACCCTTTACAAAAGCCCAACTTAACTAGATATCATTTAAACGGCCCACTTGCTAGCATCCTGCCCATCACATTCGATGATCCACGATGTGTAAAAACAAATGTGATATACAAATATCGCATTTTCTTATATGCAACTTTGGAAGGTGGTGATTATTCGTTGGGATAATTTCATATTTAGCCAATATAAACCTCAAATGCCATATTTACCCAACTTATAAGTGGATAATACATAATGTACAATGATTTTGATAGCATGTTTGGGAAATATGGAATTCTGATGTTAATATGATATCAAGCAGCATCAATACATTAATGCTTAATTTTGATGGGCAACCAATGTAACCTTGGAATTAGAGTTGTAAACAAACTGAATACATATGGACGAAATCTTATTCATGTTTGTTCGTTTAAGTTTAACCTTACATCAATGCTTAAACAAACATATTTTCTTGTTCATGTATGTTTGTTAACAAAATAAGAATATCGTGTTCGTTAAGTTTCATTCATTAGGACGTTAAACGAATGTAAAGAGACAAACACAAATGAACGTACAAGAACAAGCATAACATATTCAACAATACATAACATTTTCTTTTTTAGGTGTTTGTTTAAACATACAAATTCTTGTAAAACTCTATAATAAAAGATACCGTTCGGATGTAAGCAACAAATGATTATAAAGATCATTAAATAATTTCTTTGATTTGAAAAGCTCCTTTCCTAATCGACCTCCCGCCTTCCGTTATTTGATCTTTTTTATGGATTTTCTTATCTTATTAAGTAGCTAAATGAAGTATCATCAATAATGCATAATTAGACACCAATGAACGTAAATGGGTGAACGAGAATTATCTTCACGTTGTTCATTTAATGAAATGAAAACAAAACCTTGTTCGTGTTCATTTGTTTAATAAATAAATGAATATAGACAAACTTTTTATTTAACGCAGGGCCGTTTCATTTGATTTGGGTGGCCCGTGCGAGACTACAAATGAGGCCTTGTAAATCAGGAAAAACTTAACTATTATGAAAAATAAATAGTTCACTGATATTACGGAAAATTGTTCCATATCCAATCTAATTCTTTCACTCTTTTTAATATGTATGGTGTGAGCCTTTATTAGATCAAGTTCGATAATATTTTAAAAAAGCGGTAAAAATTCAAAACAAAATAAATATACTTAGACATGTATAAATACTAATAAACATGTATGGAGGTCCCTTACAATTGGTGGCCCCTGTGGCCCTGTGCAGCTGTCCCGCTTGCACAGGGTAATCACCGCCACTGATTAAAAGGTTCAACTCACAAACTACTACATTTACTAAACCACGAGTTTATTTAAAACCCTACTTGGAGTAAAGCTATTAAAAACATGATATACGCAGGTATCTTATTTATGCACAGTCAGTATTCGTAACAAATATACTAAGATATATTTAAAAGTTAATCGACATGTACCAAGTTAGTGAAGTTACCATTTCCAAGCTTGACATAGGCTTTCAGTTACAACCCCATATGGTTTCCGTCGAAAGTCATTGTTAGACTACAGACAGACATGCATTCTGATCAGCTCTTCGCCCTTGTACAATAGTGTTACGAGTTATCTTTATCAGTGATACCTCAATATATATGGGATTGTTCAGATATATATTTGTTAGATTGCTTGAATTTTTCATATTATAGAAGTTTAGGTGTAATGGTGTTGTTCCTGCGACGGTTATATTTCAATAATGAGGGATGCGCAACATAAAGCGAGGATCATATGTTGAAATCATATGTTCAATGTTTTTCTGATTATGGTGTTGCATAATTTAACTCTTCACGTCGGTCGCAAGAATGGTATGTAAACCAGGGTTGTTAAGATCCTGATTTTTATCTTAGAATCTTACGATTTTAAGATACTACAAAGCAAACCGATCCCGATCCCACGTAGAATCTTTGCGAGACAGGATCTTAATAGGATCCCGATCTTGATCATAGGATCTTAAGATCTCGATCGATCCGGTCTTATTTTTTTCTCGAACCACAAGCTAAAAAACTACAAATTTATATATTAAGTTTTGTAGAATATCCAAAATAAAAGACTAACTGTATTATTAAACACTTTAAAATCATAATTTTAATATACATCCTCATGAGATATGATATACACTAACATGTAAATTTGCATAATTTTACGACTCCTATTAAGAAAGTGCCCTATAACAGGATCTTATGATTTCGATTCGATCTTACGATCACGATCTTGCTAAAGCGAAAACGATTCTAAATTGCTTAAAAACCTTAATGTAAACGATGAGTTCAAATTTTCCTCATTCTCCATTATCTACTTTTTTTTTCCTCTTGAATACTTACATTTATGCAATATAANATACCAATCGGACACATTAAAAACACCATCTTCATATAATAAATGAGACAAATGAAAACCAGACGACCCAATCTTTGTGCCTCGAAACAAATTAGCAGCCACAGCATCTCTTAAAGCAATATGCAAACCTTCCATAATAATGATAAACAAGAAATGCGACAAATGGTCGCCTTGCCTCAAGCCTCTCTTTAATTAAAATTGAGCTATTTATAATTTTTAATTAAAAAGATTGTTTTATATTTCTGACATCGGCATTTAAAGTTTTTAATTTAATTGACCAATCAAACATTTACTTCTAGTAGAAGGTGATATCATCAAAAACATTGTGTTAATAGTATTAATAGCAGTCTTACCGCAAATTCAAGTAGATTAACGCCTTTAGTTTATCACATTTGAACAAAGACAATTTTTATACTACAAAATAAAGAAATGATTTGGCTTAAAATGCAGATTTAAACTTTACAACCAATGAGAACCAGACATATGCCAGAATGAATGGTAATTATTACAAAAAAAGTGATTACAAGTTTACAACAATGTCAAACATTTTCTTTCTTTCTGGCATTACTACATTTTATAGGAGTTAAACTTATTTATTGTTCCTGAATTCGAGCTCCAGCGTAGGTCAACTGGTTTACATGTATAGTGCAACACCGTTAGAGAATTATCATTTTTAGTTTATTCGATGGGCAGAAGCAAGAGTTAAGATCTTGACATGTTACATGCTTGTGTCGAAGTGTGGAACATTTTACTGTTATTTCCTATAAGGTTTCATTTGGATAGTGTATTTTAGTTGACCCTTTACAAAAGCCCAACTTAACTAGATATCATTTAAACGGCCCACTTGCTAGCATCCTGCCCATCACATTCGATGATCCACGATGTGTAAAAACAAATGTGATATACAAATATCGCATTTTCTTATATGCAACTTTGGAAGGTGGTGATTATTCGTTGGGATAATTTCATATTTAGCCAATATAAACCTCAAATGCCATATTTACCCAACTTATAAGTGGATAATACATAATGTACAATGATTTTGATAGCATGTTTGGGAAATATGGAATTCTGATGTTAATATGATATCAAGCATCAATACATTAATGCTTAATTTTGATGGGCAACCAATGTAACCTTGGAATTAGAGTTGTAAACAAACTGAATACATATGGACGAAATCTTATTCATGTTTGTTCGTTTAAGTTTAACCTTACATCAATGCTTAAACAAACATATTTTCTTGTTCATGTATGTTTGTTAACAAAATAAGAATATCGTGTTCGTTAAGTTTCATTCATTAGGACGTTAAACGAATGTAAAGAGACAAACACAAATGAACGTACAAGAACAAGCATAACATATTCAACAATACATAACATTTTCTTTTTTAGGTGTTTGTTTAAACATACAAATTCTTGTAAAACTCTATAATAAAAGATACCGTTCGGATGTAAGCAACAAATGATTATAAAGATCATTAAATAATTTCTTTGATTTGAAAAGCTCCTTTCCTAATCGACCTCCCGCCTTCCGTTATTTGATCTTTTTTATGGATTTTCTTATCTTATTAAGTAGCTAAATGAAGTATCATCAATAATGCATAATTAGACACCAATGAACGTAAATGGGTGAACGAGAATTATCTTCACGTTGTTCATTTAATGAAATGAAAACAAAACCTTGTTCGTGTTCATTTGTTTAATAAATAAATGAATATAGACAAACTTTTTATTTAACGCAGGGCCGTTTCATTTGATTTGGGTGGCCCGTGCGAGACTACAAATGAGGCCTTATAAATCAGGAAAAACTTAACTATTATGAAAAATAAATAGTTCACTGATATTACGGAAAATTGTTCCATATCCAATCTAATTCTTTCACTCTTTTTAATATGTATGGTGTGAGCCTTTATTAGATCAAGTTTGATAATATTTTAAAAAAGCGGTAAAAATTCAAAACAAACTAAATATACTTAGACATGTATAAATACTAATGAACATTTATGGAGGTCCCTTACAATTGGTGGCCCCTGTGGCCCTGTGCAGCTGTCCCGCTTGCACAAGGTAATCACCGCCACTGATTAAAAGGTTCAACTCACAAACTACTATTTACTAAACCACGAGTTTATTTAAAACCCTACTTGGAGTAAAGCTATTAAAAACATGATATACGCAGGTATCTTATTTATGCACAGTCAGTATTCGTAACAAATATACTAAGATATATTTAAAAGTTAATCGACATGTACCAAGTTAGTGAAGTTACCATTTCCAAGCTTGACATAGGCTTTCAGTTACAACCCCATATGGTTTCCGTCGAAAGTCATTGTTAGACTACAGACATACATGCATTCTGATCAGCTCTTCGCCCTTGTACAATAGTTACGAGTTATCTTTATCAGTGATACCTCAATATATATGGGATTGTTCAGATATATATTTGTTAGATTGCTTGAATTTTTCATATTATAGAAGTTTAGGTGTAATGGTGTTGTTCCTGCGACGGTATTTCAATAATGAGGGATGCGCAACATAAAGCGAGGATCATATGTTGAAATCATATGTTCAATGTTTTTCTGATTATGGTGTTGCATAATTTAACTCTTCACGTCGGTCGCAAGAATGGTATGCAAACCAGGGTTGTTAAGATCCTGATTTTTATCTTAGAATCTTACGATTTTAAGATACTACAAAGCAAACCGATCCCGATCCCACGTAGAATCTTTGCGAGACAGGATCTTAATAGGATCCCGATCTTGATCATAGGATCTTAAGATCTCGATTGATCCGGTCTTATTTTTTTCTCGAACCACAAGCTAAAAAACTACAAATTTATGTATTAAGTTTTGTAGAATATCCAAAATAAAAGACTAACTGTATTATTAAACACTTTAAAATCATAATTTTAATATACATTCTCATGAGATATGATATACACTAACATGTAAATTTGCATAATTTTACGACTCCTATTAAGAAAGTGCCCTATAACAGGATCTTATGATTTCGATTCGATCTTACGATCACGATCTTGCTAAAGCGAAAACGATTCTAAATTGTATCTCGATCTTAAAAACCTTAATGTAAACGATGAGTTCAAATTTTCCTCATTCTCCATTATCTACTTTTTTTTCCTCTTGAATACTTACATTTATGCAATATAATCATGAAAGACTAGACATAGGTGGTACCTTTTTCATACATAATATATTGTGATTTCGAAAACAAATACTCCGTATGACATTTGAGACGAAAACGAATTAAACAATGAGTGATCCAAGAAAAAGATGCTCACAATGCACTTTAAGTTTGACTGAGTCAGAGTCAGAGTTGGTGGCACATCCTTAATTCTTGTGTCTCCAAACATTACCACTAAAACTTTTAATCTAATCCAACTTGTCTCGGTTTTAATTGTTTTTAGTGACTACACATGTTGGTTCCTATTTGTTTGTATTAGGCAAAACAGATTTATTGATTTTATATAGATCTTATAATTATACCCTTAAAACTATAATAACTACTACATATTTTTTCTTGTCATATCTCATAAATTCTATCTTGCATGCCTTTAATAAGACTTGAACTCACAATTTCTAGGTTGATCAACCACTCACATACCGCTGTGTCAAAAGGCTTTTGGTTAACTACTACATATTTGATTAAGGGTGATTTCGTTTTTATTATTTGTCCTTCTTGTTAACTGAAATGAACAAAAAATATGGTGTCCTTATATATGTTGATTTTGTATGAATATTTTGTTGATGTTCGCCTGTTATTAAGTGAATGTAACATGTTGAAATATTTGTTTTAGGTTACGAAATATATATTAATCCACTTATTTTAGGATCTCATAGGTTTTTAGATACAATGATCAACCATTGTTTACAATGTTTGGTTCACTAAAAGCAAGAACAGTAAAACCTTGTTTAGTTTTACTTTCGCTAGTAACTCTGAGGATAAGTTGATAACTACTAGAGTGTGATAAGATTAAACACGAAGTTAATATTTATTGTAATATTAAAGAACATATAATATAAAATAATAATTATAGTTAATCGAAGGATGTAAAAAGCTAGAATCGAGAAAAGGAAATGGGGTTGAAGTGTGTGTCTCACGTGACGAAACGTGTGATGCGATGGTAACTGAAACCTGAAAAATCCCTTGCATATGCCGCACGTGCATACATGTGTTGTACTTTACATGCATGTGGGATTTATGGAAATAAGGAAATTTAAAAAAATATTCACCCACTGGACCACTGCCAGTACCCCGTGCTACAACTATTGTACCCTCATTTATAAATAAAGCTTATTTTTCTTTCTAAAGAAAAAGGTTAATTTGAACTAAACTAATAAGTTTAAAAGATCTAATAAACCACAATGTATATTCGAGTCATTATTTAAAGGATCGCAAGCGGTGTCATTGTACACGATTACCGTTTGACGAGGGCCGCAAAATTTAGTGCACTCATATTATATAGACACATAATATATGGCTTGAGTTTAATCAATTCTTGCACTACTGATACATGTGTTTTATTTGTGTTTGTTTAAAGGACTCTTTGTGATGATGGCACGGAACCACGACCCCCTTTTGATATACTACATTTCGCTCGACAATCACTCCTTAAAGAAAAGATTGACATATACCGCTTATGTTAGCAAGCGATGAAAAAAAATCCACATTATTGCCCAAGACGTGGCTAGAACGTACTACCAGACCGAAACTAAATTTCTCAAAGCGTCGCAGGTCTTACAACGGCAGCACAAGCCATTAATCTTACAATACCCATAGCAGACATCTAACAAGGCATACACACTAGTTATTTCTTTGGATATCTCACTGAAATTGCATTCGAAGCCCATGCATGGATTCTTTTATTTATTTATTTTTTGTTACAAGGAAATCTCACCCGAGCCACTTATCGGTGATTTCGCAATTAAAACTCCTATACCACAGACCACCATGCAAGACTCGGAGATTGATATATCACTAGCCATCCACAGACGTAAAATATATATGTATATGCTTTAGAACTTTAGAAGTAACAACATGACTTGAATACCAATATCATGTACTCTTGAAGGGAAATGGGATCTTTTGGTGGTCTTTGTCGATCGGTTTTATGACCATGCCAACATTGAAAAAGTTAAGTTACGCAACACCGGCCATATGACCAAAAAGACAAAGAAACATGATTATCCATGACCTCTATTGTAGGTTACTTATCCTCACCAGTGTGATACCATCGCTTGCCCATAACACACATATTATCATTGTATTAAGTGGTGTTTAATTAACTTTCAATAAATAAAAACAATTAGTGTTTGGGAGTATATAATACTTTTGTTTTTTCAGTTTTACGTTTGAACCAAAGTGGTGACCTGTCCTTCTCGGTACAAACGTTGCAGGCAAGCATGGAGCAAATTTTCAGGAATGTAATGTGATCACAGAAGTTGCACACGTGCACCTCCAGTTTTCCGAAAATTCATCCGTAAATAATCTACTAATTAAATTTGTTGGTGTTTTTTATTTATTAATTACTCGTATTATTATGTGATGAAGAGTTGAACACAAATTGGCATTAACACGCATGTTAACAAAGAAAACAGTCATGTATTGGATAGTCGAAGTTCGAGGTTTACAATGAACATCGACCTTTATAACGGATGATTCCACATTTGGCTGAGTTTTGCCAAATAACATATATTCAGAAATGGTAGTGTTGAACATTGTAAACTGTGTGTGTTAGTTTGTATTATTGACTAACTACGTATTTTACTATTTATAATACAATTGCTACAATAGAAATACTAGAAACCCTAGTAGACATTGAACCATCTACGCACTGGGCCAAAACCTCTTCCGAGTTTTGGCGAGAATGTACTCACCTTGTTCCTAAAATTTAGAACGAACTCTTAAGCTCTTAAATTCAAGCTAAGACATGCATTCTGATCAGCTCTTCGCCCTTGTACAATAGTGTTACGAGTTATCTTTATCAGTGATACCTCAATATATATGGGATTGTTCAGATATATATTTGTTAGATTGCTTGAATTTTTCATATTATAGAAGTTTAGGTGTAATGGTGTTGTTCCTGCGACGGTTATATTTCAATAATGAGGGATGCGCAACATAAAGCGAGGATCATATGTTGAAATCATATGTTCAATGTTTTTCTGATTATGGTGTTGCATAATTTAACTCTTCACGTCGGTCGCAAGAATGGTATGTAAACCAGGGTTGTTAAGATCCTGATTTTTATCTTAGAATCTTACGATTTTAAGATACTACAAAGCAAACCGATCCCGATCCCACGTAGAATCTTTGCGAGACAGGATCTTAATAGGATCCCGATCTTGATCATAGGATCTTAAGATCTCGATCGATCCGGTCTTATTTTTTTCTCGAACCACAAGCTAAAAAACTACAAATTTATATATTAAGTTTTGTAGAATATCCAAAATAAAAGACTAACTGTATTATTAAACACTTTAAAATCATAATTTTAATATACATCCTCATGAGATATGATATACACTAACATGTAAATTTGCATAATTTTACGACTCCTATTAAGAAAGTGCCCTATAACAGGATCTTATGATTTCGATTCGATCTTACGATCACGATCTTGCTAAAGCGAAAACGATTCTAAATTGCTTAAAAACCTTAATGTAAACGATGAGTTCAAATTTTCCTCATTCTCCATTATCTACTTTTTTTTTCCTCTTGAATACTTACATTTATGCAATATAATCATGAATGACTAGACATAGGTGGTACCTTTTCTATACATAATAGATTGTGATTTCGAAAACAAATATGACATTTGAGACGAAAACGAATTAAACAATGAGTGATCCAAGAAAAAGATGCTCGCAAGGCACTTTAAGTTTGACTGAGTCAGAGTCAGAGTTGGTGGCACATCCTTAATTCTTGTGTCTCCAAACATTACCACTAAAACTTTTAATCTAATCCAACTTGTCTCGGTTTTAATTGTTTTTAGTGACTACACATGTTGGTTCCTATTTGTTTGTATTAGGCAAAACAGATTTATTGATTTTATATAGATCTTATAATTATATACCCTTAAAACTATAATAACTACTACATATTTTTTCTTTTCATATCTCATAAATTCTATCTTGCATGTAGACTTGAACTCACGATTTCTAGGTTGATCAACCACTCACATACCGCTGTTTCAAAAGGCTTTTGGTTAACTACTACATATTTGATTAAGGGTGATTTCGTTTTTATTATTTGTCCTTCTTGTTAACTGAAATGAACAAAAAATATGGTGTCCTTATATATGTTGATTTTGGATGAATATTTTGTTGATGTTCGCCTGTTATTAAGTGAATGTAACATATGAAATCTTTGTTTTAGGTTACGAAGTATATATTAATCTACTTATTTTAGGATCTCATAGGTTTTTAGATACAATGATCAACCATTGTTTACAATGTTTGGTTCACTAAAAGCAAGAACAGTAAAACCTTGTTTAGTTTTACTTTCGCTAGTAACTCTGAGGATAAGTTGATAACTACTAGAGTGTGATAAGATTAAACACGAAGTTTTAAAGAACATATAATATAAAATAATAATTATAGTTAATCGAAGGATGTAAAAAGCTAGAATCGAGAAAAGGAAATGGGGTTGAAGTGTGTGTCTCACGTGACGAAACGTGTGATGCGATGGTAACTGAAACCTGAAAAATCCCATGGTTACTTGCATATGCCGCACGTGCATACATGTGTTGTACTTTACATGCATGTGGGATTTATGGAAATAAGGAAATTTAAAAAAATATTCACCCACTGGACCACTGCCAGTACCCCGTGCTACAAGTATTGTACCCTCATTTATAAATAAAGCTTATTTTTCTTTCTAAAGAAAAAGGTTAACTTGAACTAATCTAATTATAGTATTAAAAATCTGCACTAATAAGTTTAAAAGATCTAATAAACCACAATGTATATGCGAGGCATTTTTTAAAGAAGTGCAAGCGGTACCATTGTACAGAATTACCGTTTGACAAGCCCCGTAAAATTTAATGCACTTCTATTATAAAGCTTGAGTTTAATTAGTTCATGCACTACTAATACATGTGTTTTATTTGTGTTTGTTTAAAGGACTCTTTGTGATGATGGCACATGGTCACCGAAATCTATAAAACAACCCCTTTTGACATCCTACATTTAGCTCGACAATCGCAAAAGAAATGATTGACATATACTATTTATATTAGCAAAAGATGAAAAAATTTCCACATTATTTGCCCAAGACGTAGCTAAAACGTAACTACCAGACCGAAAACTTAATTTCTCAAAGCGTGGCAGGTCTTACAACGGCAACACGAACCCTTACTCTTACAATACCCATAACAGACATCTCACAAGGCATACACACTAGTTATTTCTTTGGATATCTCACTGAAATTGCATTCAAAGCCCATGCATGGATTTTTTTTTATTTTTATATATTTATTTATTTATTTTTTAACTTTTTTAACAAGGAAATCTCACCTGAGCCACTTAGTGGTGATTTCGCAATTAAACCTCCTATACCAGAGTCACAGACCACCATGCAAGACTCATAGAGATTGATAGATCAGTAGCCATCCATAGACCTTAGCGCAAACAACCTTAAGTCCTCAAATGAACCATTGTAAAAATAAGCACTCTTGTTCTTTTCTTGAATAAGCAATTGTTTGGTTCTTGCCAATGTGATTCACAGAAGCTCTAATCAATAATTTTGCTAGTGTAATACGAATCACTCTTTTCTTCGCATTCAAGATAAGATTCTCCACGATTTCATCAAACTTGTTAGAAATTCCTAGAATTTGTATTAAGATTTTTACCTGCTACAATGTTGGTAATGGTTCACAGGTCTGAATTGCAGCCAATTCTCTTTCATAACATGTTTATAATTTACCATGTTTGGTGTGTGTAAGTGAAACTGAATTTTGCAGAAACAAATAATGCAAACACTGATATATTTATATGAATTTGGGACTTGTTTACATTGACTCGATTTAAACCTATTTATACTTTGTGAAACGACATGACTGATGCCACATGAAGCATTGTGTCGTTTCTCTAAAACCTAGTAACTGTCAAATAACTGCCACATTAAATAAATAACTAACTTTCTTAACAGGCTGTTTGGGTTAAGGTTTGTTAACCCAACCCATTACATGTAGCCTTTTCTAAATACGACCCATAAGTACTTAAACATAAAACTAAATTGTTCTTTAACATTCACAGACATTACATAGGACACATCTCCTCCCTAATGCTTGAATGTTAAAATTTCTATGCTGCTTTGGTTCTGTTCTTCAAGTGATGATAATGAAATCATCACTACTTGATGTGCTTCCTTGTTTTTCATCATCTGTTGTTCCTTCCATATTGCTTTCCATCTTGACATCATCCTTTGCAGTCTTGCATCTCTTCTTTGGAATTCCTTCCAGTGCACCCTCTACTTCAACACTTATCCCTGCATAGCCCAGTGGTTCTTTTACACAAGCAGTCCCACTGCTATTCCCAAATCCCAACCACTTCATCTCTTGGGCTTTCCTGCTTGGATCTCTGTGCTTCCTCATAGTATATTTTCACCAATGCTATGTACTCCTTATAGCATTCTTTAACTGCATCCTTATTATCCTGTGTCAAACCTAGCAACTGTGCAATCTTGTCCCATTTGTTATTGAATGTAACATTCATATAACCACTAAAGTTATCCACAAACTTGTATAATCCCAACAAATCTACCTTTACCACTCCAATCACAGGTGGCAAATCTCCTAACACATCTTACTTTAAGTATACTAAGTATTACCATTCTAACATATCCATGAACTTTCTGCCTAACACTTCCCAATTCCTATACACCAATTTGTCTATCTTAATTAAATCTAAGAAAGACATAATTCTGGGAAAGTGTTTACCTTCATGGCATATAGTGTCCCTTTCAAACTCAAGTACTCATCATCTATATAGTCTTGAACATCTTCCTTGTCCATTTTGAGATCCTTAATGTCCTTGATCAACAGACACTCTTCTTTAAGATCTAATGATTGAAAATAATCATCAAGAAATTTATTGTGACTTGAGATTAAACTTCCTTCATCTTCTGCCATTATGCTTTCTTCTTGCACTTCCATTGGCTTGCTTTCATCATCAAACATGTACTTCAGTTTGCATTTGTTGTGACCATATGTCACAACATAACCCTGATCTTCTAATTGATCTATGCTGAGAACATTCAGTGTGATCTCTGGTGTATAGAGCACATTAGATATCACTAAACTTCCTTCACTTGTTTCCACAGTAGTCTCACCAACCCCATAAGAAAGAATAAACTTCTTTTCTTCTTCTTCAACACCTTCCACTTTGAACCTGTTTATCATTCTTCTGAATAGAGATTTTGTTGGGCTCATGTGCCTCTTGTATGCACTGCTGATGTACCATATGTTGTCCCATCTTCCATTATCAGAACCTTCAATCATGTAATCTGTGATTACATGCACCCTTTCATGATACTTCAGTTTTTCTTCAACTTGCATAACTGAGGGTTTCAAGGACTTGTCTTGATCTTCAATTCTGATGTTGTTTCTTTTGTTTGGGCACTTCCAAAAAACGTGTCCATGTTTTTTGCAAGTATAACACCTAGCCCCTTTTTACTTTTAAAGATAAACCGCTACTTTCTTCTTTTTCTTTGCAACTTTTCTGTGCCTTTGAAGAATTGTAGGATACAGTCTCTTCAACCTTGTGTCTCAACATCTCTTTTCCCTCAGGAGATAACTTCTTTTTCTGATTGCCCCATGGTGGCAATTTGGAGGGAACTTCTCTTTGTAAAAACTTCTTGTTGAGTGCCATTTGACCATGCCTCTGAATTGGCTTCTTCCAGGCTTCAGAACCTAAGCTCTGATACCAATGTTGGTAATGGTTCACAGGTCTGAATTGCAACCAATTCTCTTTCATAACATGTTTATAATTTACCATGTTTGGTGTGTGTAAGTGAAACTGAATTTTGTAGAAATAAATAATGCAAACACTGATATATTGATATGAATTTGGGACTTGTTTACATTGACTCGATTTAAACCTATTTATACTTTGTGAAACAACATGACTGATGCCACATGAAGCATTGTGTCGTTTCTCTAAAACCTAGTAACTGTCAAATAAATGCCACATTAAATAAATAACTAACTTTTTTAACAAGCTGTTTGGGTTAAGGTTTGTTGACCCAACCCATTACATGTAGCCTTTTCTAAATACGACCCATAAGTACTTAAACATAAAACTAAATTGTTCTTTAACATTCACAGACATTACATAGGACACATACAATATCCGTGAAGAAAAATCACACTCAATTCAAAAACAATTTACATCATCCGCATTAGACACCTCATACACCTCTTTCTTGTCTTACCTGTCGCGTTCATTGGTTCCTATACTCTTTATAATAAGAATAACGGATATTAAGTTGATGCAATGGGAGTGTTTATGTTGCATTTATGTTAGCTTATATATGTAGGGTTTGCCAGCTTTTTTGAAACTTGGAAAGCAAATGACCTAATTTGATGTGGCTTAAGAAACTAGACACACTACTAAATAAATGTTTGCCTCACATAAATTTGCATGTTTAAAATTTCGCAGCGACATACAATTACAAACCAGTATTTTGCTTTTTTTAAGACGTAAAATATGTATATGCTTTAAAGTAACAACATGACTTGAATACCAATCTCATGTACTCTACAAGGGAAACGGATCTTTTGGTGGCCTTTGTCGACCAACATTGAAAAAATTAGTTACGCAACACCATATGATCAAAAAGACAAAGAAACATGATTTAGATCCATGACCTCCATTGTAGGTTACTTATCCTCACCATTTTGATACCATAATTGCACATAACACACATATTATCATTGTATTAATTGGTGTTTAATTAAATTAATTTCAATAAATAAAAAGAATTAATCTTTGGGAGTATATAATACTTTTGTTTTTTTAGTTTTAGGTTTGAACCAAAGTGGTGACCTGTCCTTCTCGGTACAAACGTTGCAGGCAAGCATGGAGCAAATTTTCAGGAATGTAATGTGATCACAGAAGTTGCACACGTGCACCTCCAGTTTTCCAAAAATTTATCCGTAAATAATCTACTAATTAAATTTGTTGGTGTTTTTTATTTATTAATTACTCGTATTATTATGTGATGAAGAATTGAACACAAATTGGCATTAACACACATGTTAACAAAGAAAACAGTCATGTATTGGATAGTCGAAGTTCGAGGTTTACAATGAACATCGACCTTTATAACGGATGATTCCACATTTGGCTGAGTTTTGCCAAATAACATATATTCAGAAATGGTAGTGTTGAACATTGTAAACTGTGTGTGTTAGTTTGTATTATTGACTAACTACGTATTTTACTATTTATAATACAATTGCTACAATAGAAATACTAGAAACCCTAGTAGACATTGAACCATCTACGCACTGGGCCAAAACCTCTTCCGAGTTTTGGCGAGAATGTACTCACCTTGTTCCTAAAATTTAGAACGAACTCTTAAGCTCTTAAATTCAAGCTACGCCATTCCATGAAACTGGACCGTGCTTACTTATACATGATTTATCACCCGATTATTCTATCATCAACTATTATTATGGTTATCTTGTGAGCTTACCAGTCACCACTACCCAATTTGACTTATTTTAGAAAATTATTCAGAGCATTGCTATATGTGTCTATTTATCCTTATACTGCATGCTACATGTTAACAAAGTAAGAGTGTTTTTAAACTCATCCATTATTAATATGTAAACAGTCCATTTTACCATATTAAAATATAGGTTAACATTCAGATTTCTGGCTCATTTCTGAACCAACACACGATTCATTTTCCAATGAAATCGCATGCTCACCCCATCTGCATACTTCACATGACGACAAAACTAGTCCAAGATTTCCACATCATATAAACTAACTATCACACTCCACATATTATATAGACACATAATATATGGCTTGAGTTTAATCAATTCTTGCACTACTGATACATGTGTTTTACTTGTGTTTGTTTAAAGGACTCTTTGTGATGATGGCACGGAACCCACGACCCCCTTTTGATATACTACATTTCGCTCGACAATCACTCCTTAAAGAAAAAGATTGACATATACTGCTCATGTTAGCAAGCGATGGAAAAAATTCCACATTATTGCCCAAGACGTGGCTAGAACGTAACTACCAGACCGAAACTAAATTTCTCAAAGCGTCGCAGGTCTTACAACGACAACACAAGCCATTAATCTTACAATACCCATAGCAGACATCTCACAAGGCATACACACTAGTTATTTCTTTGGATATCTCACTGAAATTGCATTCGAAGCCCATGCATGGATTCTTTTATTTATTTATTTTTTGTTACAAGGAAATCTCACCCGAGCCACTTATCGGTGATTTCGCAATTAAACCTCCTATACCACAGACCACCATGCAAGACTCAGAGATTGATAGATCACTAGCCATCCAGAGGTAAAATATATATGTATATGCTTCAGAAGTAACAACATGACTTGAATACCAATATCATGTACTCTGGAAGGGAAATGGGATCTTTTGGTGGTCTTTGTCGATCGGTTTTACGACCAACATTGAAAAAGTTAAGTTACGCAACACCATATGATCAAAAAGACAAAGAAACATGATTTAGATCCATGACCTCAGCTCCATTGTAGGTTACTTACCCTCACCATTGTGATACCATCGCTTGCCCATAACACACATATTATCATTGTATTAATTGGTGTTTAATTAAATTAATTTCAATAAATAAAAACAGTTAATGTTTGGGAATATATAATACTTTTGTTTTTTTAGTTTTAGGTTTGAACCAAAGTGGTGACCTGTCCTTCTCGGTACAAACGTTGCAGGCAAGCATGGAGCAAATTTTCAGGAATGTAATGTGATCACAGAAGTTGCACACGTGCACCTCCAGTTTTCCGAAAATTCATCCGTAAATAATCTATTACGTAGTAATTAAATTTGTTGGTGTTTTTTATTTATTAATTTTTCGTATTATTATGTGATGAAGAATTGAACACAAATTGGCATTAACACACATGTTAACAAAGAAAACAGTCATGTATTGGATAGTCGAAGTTCGAGGTTTACAATGAACATCGACCTTTATAACGGATGATTCCACATTTGGCCGAGTATTGCCAAATAACATATATTCAGAAATGGTAGTGTTGAACATTGTAAACTATGTGTGTTAGTTTGTAACTTTGTATTATTGATCAACTATTTTACTATTTATAATACAATTGCTACAATAGAAATACTAGAAACCCTAGTAGACATTGAACCATCTACGCACTGGGCCAAAACCTCTTCCGAGTTTTGGCAAGAATGTACTCACCTTGTTCCTAAAATTTAGAACGAACTCTTAAGCTCTTAAATTCAAGCTAGGCCATTCCAATAGAAATACTTATACATGATTTATCACCCGATTATTCTATCATCAACTATTATTATGGTTATCTTGTGAGCTTACCAGTCACCTCACCACTACCCAATTTGACTTATTTTAGAAAATTATTCAGAGCATTGCTATATGTGTCTATTTATCCTTATACTGCATGCTACATGTTAACAAAGTAAGAGTGTTTTTAAACTCATCCATTATTAATATGTAAACAGTCCATTTTACCATATTAAAATATAGGTTAACATTCAGATTTCTGGCTCATTTCTGAACCAACACACGATTCATTTTCCAATGAAATCGCATGCTCACCCCATCTGCATACTTCACATGACGACAAAACTAGTCCAAGATTTCCACATCATATAAACTAACTATCACACTCCACATATCTTCATCCTATTCCATTCTCCCTTCAACTAAATCACACACATTTTCAGATTCCCATTAGCTAAAATATCCCTTTCTTAAATCTAGAATATAAATATAAAAAATGGAACAAATTTATGATTCAGAAGAATCAAGTAGCGGGTGTGAATCTGGTTGGACATTATACTTGGACATCCCCCATGATGAATATTTCTCATCGAAAAAAGATACTAGTCCACATGAACATGATCAAGAATATGATGATGGCGACGAAGATGATAATATGTCCATGGTGTCGGACGCATCTTCAGGTCCACCACATTTTCAAGAGAATCAAGAACGAGATGAAGATGAAGATGAATACTCTAACAACAATAACGATAAGAGTAGCATTCGTGTTTTCTGTGATCCTACATTGGCGTTAGGTTCTAGGAAAAGACGAAAGGTTCTTAACCAAACATGTTTTCAAGATTTGCCTGATTTTCTTGATGACACTGCAAGTTCTCCGCTATTTGGTTTTTCCAACGTAAGTACACATATATCTTTCGATTACACGTCTTCAATATAATATATTTAGTGGGTCGTTTAATTTCATTTGTATCTAGATATATAGAAAAAATGACATGCACATTGATATTTTTGATTCGTTTCCATGTCATTGGATTCTAGTTATATACTTTTCTTAATAGTGAATCTTGTTTTTAACATCATATTTTTTTAATATTGATTCAAGCTAGACTATTATGTACGTACTATATGAAAGTTTGGCATAGGGAGTGCTTTTGAGCAATATATTCTGAATGTTGCAAAATAATCAATAACCTTTCGCGTTGCATTCTTAGATATGATGATTAAACTTGTAACAAATATGAAAGTATCATGATTGAGCAAGATGAGATTTGTAACCTTGAAAAAATATATTAATTTGATCTTTTGCCCATGTGCTTAATTATTAATACTCTCAATGTTGGTTTTGCACATGATTGCACAAGCCTAGTTGAATGGATCAATTGATCCATTATATTTAAAATATGATTAAGAGTTACTTAAACTGCACTTTATGTTATGCATTTGTGTATTCTCTGAATCTGCTTGATGATATCATGTTTTTCTTATATTTTCAGAATGATCTGGAAATGTGCAACAAAGATGCTTCAATGAATGATGATGACAGTTTTGATTATTCGCAGGGTCATTCCACAACCTGTTTTTAGGTACTTTTTGTTTATATATATTGCTAACAGTTTCATACTTCATAAAATAATAATATCTTCTTAACGGTCATATATCATATTAACTTTCTTATCCTTTAGCTATACTGTCACAACTTCTTTAATTTGTAGAAAATTAAAGCAAATGTGGAATTTATATTTTGGGTCATTTTTTTTACTGTGGTACAAAGCCTAACTAGATTTGTGTACTTTACTATGAACAGATGGTTTGAAGTGGAGTCCATCACAAGTAAACAGTAGAAGCAATCAGAAAGATCCATAATTCAGTGGTGGAGTTTAGATCTAAAGTTAGAGATATGTAACAATTTTGTTTATTTTTTTCTTAGTTATGATTAGTGCTTACAACGGGGTGACTAAGATCCTTGATGTAAACCAATCAGAATTTTTGACAACTGTTTTGCATGTTTGGTTATACAGATAAGAAAACGATCATATTCGATAAAGTGAGATTCTTTTAGTTTTGTAGGGAATTCTTTCCGATCTGTTTATATGTGGTTTATTCAATATATTTGCACAAGTACTCTAAGATCCAAACTTACAACTTTTAAATTGTAAAAGACATTGAGATACGATAACCGTTGAATGATTATAATGTAATAAAACCGTGATCGAGGTAAGGGGTAGAATGGGTCTGCACTTAACCGTCAGGAATTATGTATATATCCAAAGCAAAATATATGCATCGTGGCATAGCCAGGTCGGTTTTGTTAAGTAACAAGTTTTGTAACTTTAGAGTTTGAAGCAAAACGGGCCCAATCGTTAACTACAAACATTTCTTTCTCAAATTAAAAAAAAAAAAAAAATGTTAGTAGCTAATGCCGTTATGTTAGACGTCTTGGATGGTTTAGGTTCAAAACTTTATGCCCTTGAGCGGTTGGTACAATATTTCGAGTTATTAATTGGATGGACAAACCTCAAATACTTATCTAATTCAACTGACATTCACTACTATGATCAAATGATCATGAATTTCAATACCTCCCTCCCTTTCTTTACACATCCCAAAATACAATGCTATGTATAAGTTTGCTCACTAATGTATTAACTTATGTTTAAGAGCTTTATAAGCTTCATCTCAACTTGCTATCTGTTTCTCTCTATGTTCTGAAGCAAAGAAGATTTTTTGTTGAATATCGGACATGTTTTCCATCTATCAATTGAAAAAGGGCTTTAGAGGAAAGAATGGTATTTCCGCGGTAACTAGTAACAAGAACTATTTGTCCATGAAGGTTGTTGTGTAATAAGAGCAAAAAGTTATTAAATCCTTACTCACAAAACTTATCATAGTGTTTTTTTAGTTATAGAGAAAGAATATAAGGTGATACAAATACTCTATTTTCATAGCAACTCTGTTCCCTAATAAACAAGGAGAAACAGTAAGTTTCCTGGCAAATTTGATGGTTTTACTAATTTGCATCCCAATACAAGATCGTGAAGCGCAAGCAAAGTATGAAAAAAATTAGTGGGAATGAGAAAGGGGCACTATGGAGACTTGGGATAATCGTCCCACAGCAAGTGGTAATTAGTAGAATCAGTAAGGATGGCAAGCTGTAAAATGGAAAAAATGGCACGCAATCACCCAATCAGCACAAACCGGAATTTTCTTTCGCCTTTCACTGAAAAATATCTATCGTGTGCTCGTTGCATCAAGTGGCATACGCCTATTTCTGGAGAGTTCATTTTTTTCTTTTTTTTTTTTAATTACTCCAACCAATTGTGTAGTTTTATAATAGTTGTATCGTAAAGATTTGCTTGTAAACTCTTTGTAGGCTGTAAGAGTGGTCTACTTAGTATGTTCTAGTCAAGCTTTAACACCAGATTGAGCTTTAAACGTAAATATATCCCATACATCCTAGACAAAAAGTTGACCGTTTTTGGGTTTTTCACTACTGAATTTGTTTCAAAATACCGCTTTTAGACAAACTCACAAACTTATATATCCAATGCAATGGCACTGCTAGTCTGTTCTTGTATTCTGAACATATAGAGCAATTCTTCGCCCTCTGGAACTATTTAAAAGAGTGGCTATAGCTTAAGTGAAAAGTTCTGGGATTAACCTTGCTAGAAATGATCTCTAAAATGGAAAAAAAACCATTATTTATATCACCGAGATGGCAATAGCAGTTGATAAAAATATTAGTATGCACATATCACTACAACACCTTACACCTATTGAGCTCGTTTAGTCGATAAGGGATCATAGAGGAGTAAAATGATGTTTCCTCTCACAATAGACCCTGCCACTTTACTAAATTCGAAGGAATAGCTAGTATGCCATGCATTTCAATTAACAAAAGAATCACATCATCTGGTTCAAAAGATGACTGGAATCCGTAGATACATTTTAATTTTATAAAAACAAAAATTTTATTTAAAAAAAAAAAAAAAAAAAAAAAAAGGTTCTTACTAGGGATCAGATGGTTTAAATAGGAGGTGCCCAATTGTCGTAACAGGCTTTGGGCGGACACCCCAACTTGCATATTTAAATGCAAGTATTGACCACTCATCACTTCCCATCAAAACGTGCCTGAAGGATCATGGCTTTAACTACACTAAATAATTTGTATTTATAGCAGCCCCTCAACACATTATTTTCTTCTACTCCGATGTGGGATAAACCATAACAACTTGTAAATTGCTTATAACAAATATGATAAGCTATCAAAAAACACAATGAAATACTACTTACTGATGACAATAGATATTTCTCACATGTATTTGAATTCCATAGGATCTATTTAGCCTTGGCTTCTTTTCATTTTGGAACTTTCATCGCGATTGTAGCGTGTATTTTATTTGTCCATGGTTCCCTATGAAAATATGAAAGTTTGAACTGCTTCTTGAATAATAAGACTCCAATAACATTCGATCAAGGTTGTCACTGTTAGACGATTACATTATTGGCCCAAACCTGATTGTGGGTTTGAGGTCCATTAGGTTATGTTAGCTTATTGTCAAAGCTATGTTCTATTATAAATAGACAGGCTAACTTATGTAATTAGAAAGTCATTCAATTAATGAAACTATTTTTGTTAATTAATGAAACTATTTTTGTTCTCTTACATGGTATCGGAGCTTTAGGTTCAACCCACCACAAAATAGTTATCCTCCGGTCATCGGCTACTTGTCGATGATTCGGAGGGATCCCAACTTATTTACCTTTTTTTCGCTTTATATTTTCGTTTTATTAGTCTTTTCATCTCATCCAAATCATAAACCCTAAAACACAAAAACTCTAGCCGTCATAACACATCCTATATTATGTTGATTTAGCAATTAATCAACAAAATTTGGCTCATCATTACTCTTTGTTTTAACGTTGAAGATAATTGTCGTTTTTCGAAAATAGTTGGTCGCAAAATTGCCGCTCCTACCTAAAGGCAAAGCAAGCCATGACGGAAAAAAAAAAAAAAAAACGTCACGCAAAGGAGGAAGCCGCAAGTAATAAACAACTATGCCGTCAAATATAATTATGCTTCAGTTCAGACAATGAGGAAAAGGATAACCGGCTTTTAATACTCATTCCAGTTTGGCCGTCCGGAAGACTCTCGTTCAAACTGCAGGGGAGTGTTAGACGATTACATTATTGGCCCAAACCCGATAGTGGTTTGAGGTCCATTAGGTTTAGGGTTTATGTTAGCTTATTGTCAAAGCTATGTTCTATTATAAATAGACATGCTACCTTATGTAATTAGAAAGTCATTCAATTAATGAAACTATTTTTGTTAATTAATGAAACTATTTTTGTTATCTTACAGTCACTGCGAAGCAAGCCAGCCCATTACAAAATGTTAGACCGGCTGACACAACCGAATTGATTGAGGAAAAGGAAAGCCCTTGTTAACGATGTTGGTGATCGATCGTCAATTCCTAATAAATCTGGAGTTGAACCTTAAACTGATTGTAGGAAAGGTGAAGCTTGGTAAGTTTCCGAAATCGATCTCCCCAAAGCTTCAGGGATTTGACCTGTCAATTTGTTTGACATGTGGGATGACGGGTAACCATTTTATCTAAAACACAATGATCAGTTCTTTCAAGTTACAGTGTCCGTGATCCTAACATGCTCAATTTTCTCATTCTTATGTTACACAATTGGTTCTCTGTTTCTCATTTNTTATTAGTCTTTTCATCTCATCCAAATCATAAACCCTAAAACACAAAAACTCTAGCCGTCATAACACATCCTATATTATGTTGATTTAGCAATTAATCAACAAAATTTGGCTCATCATTACTCTTTGTTTTAACGTTGAAGATAATTGTCGTTTTTCGAAAATAGTTGGTCGCAAAATTGCCGCTCCTACCTAAAGGCAAAGCAAGCCATGACGGAAAAAAAAAGAACGTCACGCAAAGGAGGAAGCCGCAAGTAATAAACAACTATGCCGCCAAATATAATTATGCTTCAGTTCAGACAATGAGGAAAAGGATAACCGGCTTTTAATACTCATTCCAGTTTGGCCGTCCGGAAGACTCTCGTTCAAACTGCAGGGGAGTGTTAGACGATTACATTATTGGCCCAAACCCGATAGTGGTTTGAGGTCCATTAGGTTTAGGGTTTATGTTAGCTTATTGTCAAAGCTATGTTCTATTATAAATAGACATGCTACCTTATGTAATTAGAAAGTCATTCAATTAATGAAACTATTTTTGTTAATTAATGAAACTATTTTTGTTATCTTACAGTCACTGCGAAGCAAGCCAGCCCATTACAAAATGTTAGACCGGCTGACACAACCGAATTGATTGAGGAAAAGGAAAGCCCTTGTTAACGATGTTGGTGATCGATCGTCAATTCCTAATAAATCTGGAGTTGAACCTTAAACTGATTGTAGGAAAGGTGAAGCTTGGTAAGTTTCCGAAATCGATCTCCCCAAAGCTTCAGGGATTTGACCTGTCAATTTGTTTGACATGTGGGATGACGGGTAACCATTTTATCTAAAACACAATGATCAGTTCTTTCAAGTTACAGTGTCCGTGATCCTAACATGCTCAATTTTCTCATTCTTATGTTACACAATTGGTTCTCTGTTTCTCATTTTCTTTTCCAATCTCCAGTCTCTTAATTCCGCATAATGTTTTTTGTTTCATGCCCGACGTTCCATATATCTAATCTATTGAAAAACAAAACTACGTAAAATATTTTAATAAAAAAGGCCCCATTCTGCAAGTTCTCTTTAGACACCTGAAGGGCTTGAGCCACCATACAGATTTGCGAGCCCCTAAGGCTAAAATACTTGTCTGTTAACATTGGCAGTGAATTAATACTAATGAACATGATCAGATAGATCCCTAAACCAAACCGAGTATCCCCTTTTTCCCCATGATAAACAAAATGATTCATGTAGAAATCCATATATGAATAGCAACTTATGGGGCCCGGAAGACTTGGAAGTCATTGTTGGCGTGCACAAATTATATCCTCTAATAACTGAGTGGCTCAAATTCGCTTGACCTCAAGTCTTCTCACGCAAACCTATTGTTTTCAACAAAGTAAGCTGGCCCATTTTTTTCGTTGTGGCTAAAATCTATCCTCATTTGCTCATTGCTCACGTTAAAATCATTTTTTACTGCAGGTTGACCACTAGTTATTTTTGGTAAGAGAAAATTCCCAAAATAGGCCAAAAAGTTTCAGACATTTCAGCTTTTGGTCATGATTTGACCCATCTTCTCAATTTGGTCATGCTTGATTGCTCGACTGCTCGACTCCACCCAAAATTTGACACGTGTCATTCCTTTTGTACAAGTGTCATTCCTTTTGTACTTTTTCTTATAAAAAGTACAAAAGGAATGACACGTGTCAAAATTTGGGTGGAGTCGAGCAGTCGAGCAGTCAAAGTCGAGCAGCTAAGCAGTCAAAGGAATGACACATGTCAAAAACTGGGTGGAGTCGAGCAGTCGAGCATGACCAAATTGGGAAGAGGGGCCAAATCATGACCAAAAGCTGAAATGTCTGAAACTTTTT
>LBNU01009684.1:116699-140552 GCA_014162995.1 Artemisia annua
CATTTCAGCTTTTGGTCATGATTTGACCCCTCTTCCCAATTTGGTCATGCTCGATTGCTCGACTGCTCGACTCCACCCAAAATTTGACACGTGTCATTCCTTTTGTACAAGTGTCATTCCTTTTGTACTTTTTCTTATAAAAAGTTCAAAAGGAATGACACGTGTCAAATTTGGGTGGAGTCGAGCAGTCGAGCAGTCAAAGTCGAGCAGCTAAGCAGTCAAAGGAATGACACATGTCAAAAACTGGGTGGAGTCGAGCAGTCGAGCATGACCAAATTGGGAAGAGGGGTCAAATCATGACAAAAAGCTGAAATGTTTGAAACTTTTTGGCCTATTTTGGGAATTTTCTCTTTTGGTAATTATGCTTATTTAGATTTTGCTAACCATAGCCTGCCTTAGTGTAATGGTTAAAAAATTCATAAATAAATAGAAAATGACAGTTAATGAACAACAGACAAAAATTCAATGTATATTCAATATTATCTAACAATCCAATAAACTAATCATCATCATTTATTTTTTGATTAAAATAAAATTAAAAAATCACTTTAAAAAAAAATTAAATATCTCGCAAACCGTTAATCGTTACACAAAACGAATCATATCATCGCGACTCGAATTAAATCATCTTTCTATAGATGGGCACTTCGATATACTTTCGACGAACTTTTCTTTCGATTTTTTTTCCAGTTACGTCTGAAAAAATCACATGTGATTTGTATCACAAATCACATGTGATTTATGAAATTACATGTGATTTGTGACATAAATCGCATGTGATTTTTTCAGACGTAACTGGAAAAAAAATAAAAAATAAAAAATTCGTCGAAATTATATCGAAGTAACCGTCTACTGAAAGATAAAAAAAATACTCGTCGCGATGGTGTATTTTTACTTGACGATTTACCGTTTGCAAAATATTTTATTTTTAAAAAAAGATGTGGAAAGTGGGTTTAATTTATTTTGATGAAAAAATAGTCCCTGTGGTATGACAAGATTTCATACGATATCCAAAAACACAAAATCTTGCACCGTTAGTCTAGTATATTGAATAAATTTCGTGAGTGGTCCAATTTTGCTAACGTCGTTAGCTTTTCTCGTTATCTCGGACCTCGCGTGCAAATTACACGAGGGTACTTTTGTCCGAACACTTTTTTTATTTTTATTTTATTTTTTTTGTCGTCTTTTAACACTGTGATTTGCACTGTACTAGCCATTGTAGCAAATGTCTTTTTTGTACTTTTTTCAAAACTGAACCATGTAATCTAAGCCTAGATCATTATTAACTCTTATTCACCTCATCTTCAACCTTTACACTTTTTTCCAGATTTTTTCTTTCTTCCTTCATCTCTTATTTAGAAACTACAAAGTCAACATTATTTTGTTTTCATCTCTTTTTTATTAATCGGAATATACATATTTTTTAATCCTTTTTATTAATCGGGTATATACTGTATTGGTTGAAAAAAATGGCTCAGTTGATATCATTATCCACACACACTCATTATCTCTTTCTTCTCTCACTCCATAAGGCTATGCATAGTCGTGACCCAGGTCATCCCCTGCCACATCAACTTTCTCTCTCCTGAGTAACTAATAACGATTCTTCGTGCGTTCTTAAGGGATCGTGATCACGATAACCCGTGATCACCCCTAGCATATTGACCTCTCAAACTATTTGGGCAATTCTCCCATGCTCAACTTGTACAATCAATGCTTCCCATCATCCCAGGAAACCCATGCTTATGTTCGTGATGAGCATATAATATTTCAAGGTCAGAATACGTGGGCTTTCGCAAAAACTCAGCACGATAAAACTCCATGATAACATTGCAAAACTTACGGAGACATTCACGGGATGTTGTTGCAGCCACTGCCAGATTCTCGTCAGAAGAATCAGGAATGGCCGCGTATCCCAATTGACGAATGGCCGGAGTACACTTGACCAATGGGCTAATACCAGGTATGCCCCTAGCATCAGGAGTTTGTTGAAAATAAGAAGAATAATTGATTACCTCTCGAACAATTTGTGTGAATAGTTCTCGGCTCATTCGGAACCGCCAACAGAATGTTCTTTCGTCGAACTGCGGGTTTTCGGAGAAGTATGCCGCCACTAAACGATTATGGGCACCCTTATGATCCCTACTTATGTACCTTTGTGGAACTTTTGGCTGTGCTGCTTGGTAAGCGTTCCAAGCAAACTCCGTAAACTCACTCATAACTTCATCATCGTCGGAAGACGAAGAACCAAAAAATAGCTCGTAAGATAAAATAAAAAAATGTGTTTGAAGGTATTGATAGAAATGTTGTTTGATATTGTGTGTTTAGAAGTGTGTTTGAGGTTGGTATTTTTAAGGTTGTAAAGTGGTAAAGTTTTTTTTTTTTTTTTTTTTTTTTTTTTTTTTTTTTTTTTTTTTTTTTTTTTTTTTGTTTTTTTTTTTTTTTTTTTTTTTTTTTTTTTTTTTTTTTTNACACCCACCCACCCCCCACCACCATCAAGATCCGGACACCACCTCAGAATTATTTTGTAAATACTTGAGATTAAGAAACGAGTGGTGGAGGTTGGGGAGAGATTAGGATACATATGGAAGAAAATGAAGGATAAGGAGAATTGGAATAAGGATGTTGTCGGGTTGGTTAAAGGGCGAGTGGTGGTGTTAACTAAAGTTTTGGATATAGGGAAGTTGAATGGGAAGAAATGAAGGTTGGGTTTCAAGATGTTGTTGTTTCATAGAATTGTCAATGATCCAATTTGTATATATTTTTCGACTCATAAATCTATCTGAGATAATGACCTCAACCATCACACAAAAACACGAATACATAATCTGTTACACATCACGAACACGAACACATGAACCCACAGATTTTCGGCTTCTAGATCTTGATATAAGGCCTCGTTTCTTGTCACAATTAGTTTTTGGTTTCAAGATCATGAAAATGGTCTCGGGTAGGTTTATTTTTTTTCCTTTTTGTTGTTCTTGTGTTTCTTTTAACAAAAGAATGGTTATAACAGATTTGTTATAGATCTTTCTTTATAACTTTCGTATATTAAAAGAGGTGGAGCCTTTTACAGATCTATGATGGGTTTGTTTTCAAGCTTAGAAAAATCTTTAAAGATTTGTACGCAATGTGAGATACTATTACATTCATTTAAGTTCAAGTCTTGATGGGTTTGACTCTGTGTTCTTGAGTATTTTTTCAAAGGAAAGGAAAAGAAAAGAAAAGAAAATGATAGGAAAGATATGTGCAGTTTCATTTCATGTTCCTTGAGTTTCATAAAACTGGAAGGAAAGAAACTATAAGTTTCTTTAAAAAGAGAAAAGAAATAAAAACAGTTACAATTATACCCATTTACTAGTTTGTTTGTTGCGATGCCTTTTATAAGAAAAATAAAGAGCAAATACCATAAAAAAGTATCATACTTGTTCTAAAATACATTTTTGGGTATAGAACACATTTTTTTTCCTCTTTGAGGTACCGAACTTTCATTTTTTGGCATCACTGAGGCACTTTGTGACATTTTTGCCCCTCGAATTATTAAAAATCCAGGGGCAAAAATGTCACAAAGTGTCTCAAAGAGGCCAAAAAATGAAAGTTCAGTACCTCAAAGAGGAAAAAATTTTGTTCGATACTCAAAAGTGACTTTCTTGGCAAGTATAGTGCCTTAATATGGTATTTGCCCAAAAATAAAACTTTGGCTATGTTTAACTTGATTCTGGTCATTACAATACTTTTGAGCCTTCTAATCACTTTGGCGGTCCACCTTAACTTCCATGAAGACTCCACGAATAAACATCCAAGCAATCTTCAACATATAATCTGATGATACAAAGGGTTTTGAACAAGACCCTTCTAACTTAACTTCCACATAGAGTACCAATCACCCCATTAAAAAAGAATTCTGCCCGAATACTAGGAATCAAAAGGTACCCATCACATAGTACTTTCCTCAATCATGAATCGTCATATGTGAATTCAGGCCACAAAGAGTAGGAAAAGTAGCCATGAATCGTCATATTGTAATGTTTTATGTACTTGTGTCATTGTTGGTAGGTTCATTTTATTGTAAGTTATAGGAATGGTGTGTCATTCTTATATTCGAGTCTGTAAGTGTCCTAAGGGACTGAGGTGAGGGATATCACCCTCATCCTATGTACCTCAACGTTTTTTGGTGTAATGAATTTTACCGGGGTGAATTAACCCTTTTACCAAAAAAAAAAAAACTTGATTCTGGTCATGGGATAATTAACTACTACATAACGTTTTTAAGGCAGTGACTACGTAAGCATTCATTTAACATTAAACTTTTTATAAGAAAAAATGTGCACAAAACTTTTCGATTTAGTTATAAAGTATTCGGTTTGTGCGTGGTGCTGTTCTCGGTTTGGTTAAGGTTTATAGTTCTCTCTTTTTTTTTTTTTTTTTTTTTTTTTTTNTTCTTGTTTACTAGGGTTATAAGAAGTTTTCGGTATAGTTGTGGTTATATTTATTTTCCATTTAAGACTTTTGGAACAATCTATGTAACAGTGGTCGGAGTTGGTGGTAGGCGGCGGCGATGGTGGTGGGTGATGATTGATGGGGGTGAGACCACATGAGAATTGTTATAAAAAAAAAAAATAAATAAATAATTAAAAAAATGAGTTATACATTCATAAAAGGAAAAAAACTAAAATATTAAACAAATACAATGAAAAGTGGAAAAAGACCAAAAAAAAAAAAAAAAAATTGTTCGGACAAAAGTACCCTCGTGTGATTTGCACGTGAGGTCCAAAAAAATTGGACCACCCACGTAATTTATTTAATATATTGGACTAACGGTGCAAGATTTCTCGTTTTTGGATGTTGTATGAAATCTGGCCATACCGTATGGACTAACGGTGTAATTTACTCTAAAGAAAACAATATTCTAATGCGTTTAGATTGCGAGAATACAATTTGACCAAATAGCAGGCCTTTTAAATGGGGGTTTGAAGTTTCTTGCGGGTATATTTGTCAAGTCACAATAAAGTTCCCTGCATGAAAAAAAAAACTCCAGATACTACGAATTGACTAGACATATAGCGGGTCTTTTACTCTTTAGTTTAAGAAGAAACGAGTGGCCATCATATGATTATTATCAAGCGGGTCATATTACGTCTCTATAGGTACACATACCTCTGTCTCAAAATAATCTAATAGACGTGGCTAAAATATTCATAGTGAATTTGAAAGATGGATTTTTAGAAAGTTGTTTCATTATTTCTTATGAACCTATAAAACTATCCAATTTTTCAAATCCTTCCTTGCACTTAAACATGATCATACTCTCCGAAAAACTATCCATATGGCTCGTGCTTATTTTCATATATTTATTCTCTATCCGAACCTTATCGCAATCCATTTTTCCTTACAATATGTGTGGAAGGGCTGCTAATTATACTAGAAACAGTACGTTTGAAAAAAATCTAGACACGACACTCTCTGTCCTCCCTAACAGAAACTCTGGCTTCGGTTTCTTTAACTACTCCACCGGGCAGGGCATTGATACAGTCAACTCAATAGCCCTATGCCGAGGTGATGTCAATCCCGATATATGTCAGCGTGTCTAAATGATTCCGTTGTTAACTTGAGAGAAGGTTGCCCTAACCAAAAGGAAGCAACCATATACTACGACTTCTGCTTGTTAAAATACTCTAACCAAACTATATTGGGAAGAGATCAACCGAAACCTTATCTCTTTTTGATGAACACGCAAAATGCATCTGATAAGGATCGGTTCAGTGAGGCCCTGCGACCGTTGTTGAACAATCTGATCGCTCAAGCAGCTGCTGGTGGTTCACTCCGCAAGTTTGCCACTGGGAATAGAACTGGGCCTGATCTCACAACGATTTACGGGCTTGTGCAGTGTTCTCCAGATTTACAAAACCAGCAGTGCAATGATTGCCTAATTGATGCAATTGGTCAGTTTTCAATTCTGTATGGTGGGAGGATAGGAGGGAGAACTCTTCTACCTATGTGTAACTTTAGGTACGAGATTTATCCGTTTTTTAACGTGAGTACTCTAGCAATACCCCCACCACCATCACCGTTACCTGCACCACCACCAAATTTGCAGGTTTCGCCACCATCACAAGGTATGAAACCGAATTGCATTTTATGTCAACTAACATATCATTTGCATACACTTTTTAAATCATTATGTCTATAAATGCAAAGGTACGGAAAAATATATCCATATTCGCACATAAAATAGTAAGGATAAAAAGAGCGCTTTTATAAGTGTGTAGAGATAACTTTGGTAATACGGAATTTCCTCATGCTTCATCTTGCACTATGAACAAAAGTTCAACGATCGTTACATTTTAAAGCTGTGGAAAAAAATTTGTTTGTACACATCAATAAATGAGAATATAACTGGTTAAGCTATTTCTCTTTGGTTGGGAGAAATGAACCCAAAGAAATGGAAATGGATACATTTCCCTTGTTTGGTTAAGGAGTTTTGTTTACACACAATTAAATTCCCCTACTTTTTTAGTGGAAAACAAATTCTTTATATTGGAGGAGGTTGTAAAAGCAAATCAAGTGAGTACCACATGATATCAAAATTCACAAAACACATTCAAACCCATCAGGTAATAATGGATGAGTACAAATTTGAAATAGTGCCTTTTTCTCTTCCTGGCTTTCATCCTTTGGATGAATCTGTGACATTTATCATAACATACATTTTAATATTTTGTCATGTATCTAAACAGATTGGTTTTAATTTTAACAGATATTCTATGTTGACATCACGTCAATTATTAGAAGAACATTATTAATTAATTTGATTTCATACCCGAAATACCTGTATGAGTGTTTTAATGTCGGAGTATTCAAATTTAGACAACTCTTTCATGAGATTTATATTTTTGCAGGCAAAAATACAAGCAGGGCACGAACTGTGATAATAGTAATAGTTATTGTAATAATCAGTGCCATGATAATAATCACTTCCATCTGTATCTTCATAAGATTGAGAAAAAAGCAGCAGCAAACACCACACACCGTAAATACAGAGAGTAAGTTCCAAGTTTGCAACTCATACATGATTCATAGTTTAGGGATCACACTTACTTCTTCGTCAAGTTAATTTTCAACTCTCTTTATCTACCAGCTGAAAGTATGGATATTGGAACGGCTGAATCATTGCAATATAACTTTGGTTTAGTGAAAGAAGCAACAAATGACTTCTCTGAAGAGAATAAGCTCGGACAAGGCGGCTTTGGAGCGGTTTACAAGGTAGACACATCTCTATGTTGCTAGCTTTTTCCTGAAGAACGAGAATATATGTTTATGTAACATGACTATATATTGATATATGCTCTCAAATGATATTTAGGGTAAACTTGAAGATGGACAAGAGATAGCAGTAAAAAGGCTAGCAAGAGATTCTGGGCAAGGTGATGTAGAATTCAAGAATGAGGTCTTGCTAGTTGCGAAACTTCAGCACCGTAATTTGGTTAGGTTGCTTGGTTTCAGCATAGAAGGAAGCGAACGACTTCTCATTTATGAGTTCATGCCAAATGCTAGTCTTGATCAGTTTATATTCGGTAAGCTCTGACATGGCCTATTTTTCGACCTCACACAAATGACAGAATTAGTAGATAATGGATTACAACATAATTTGGGGAACCATATCATGTTTAGCACTAAACCCATGCTTTGATTACTTTCCTAATTAACAAAATACTCCTATTCTTTCACGATGTAACAATTAGTGTCAAAAAGGTGATCTGAATCTGGTGACCCACTTTTAGCCGAAAAAGTTAATTTTCTTTGTAAAAACTGCTTGGCGTAAAAAGAGATCGATATTGATTGATACTTCAACAATGTTTGGACACTTTAATGACGAACTTTTGTGTTAGCAGATACTGTTTTTGTTGTATTGAATATAGTTATTCTGATGGTGTTTGTAGATCCCACTAAAAGCACACTTCTTGATTGGGAAAAACGATATAACATCATCAAAGGCGTTGCAAAGGGACTGTTATATCTTCATGAAGATTCACGTCTAAGGATTATTCACCGTGATATGAAAGCTAGTAATGTTTTATTAGATGCCGAGATGAACCCTAAAATTGCAGATTTTGGCATGGCAAGATTGTTCAAACCAGAGGAAACTCAAGGCGACACCAGTCGAATTGTTGGAACCTAGTAAGTATAGATACTTCGAACAATATCATTAGGTAGTTCTGTTGTTTATTCCCTCCAAATGAGCAAGTGCTTAGATCTTTGTTGTCTTGTTCTCTTGTATAGTGGTTATATGGCCCCAGAATATGCCATGCACGGTCATTTCTCAGTAAAATCGGATGTCTTTAGCTTTGGTGTGTTAGTGTTGGAGATGGTAACTAGTCAAAAAAATCACTGTTTTCGTAGTGAAGATGGCATCGAAGACTTGCTTAGCTTTGTAAGTATCCCCCAACTACAGCAAATCAATCTATCGTACATATATAAATTTTATGGAGAATTGTCTCAAGACGACGCAGTTCTAAAGATTTATTTTGAAAACATGTTTTAGCGAGGAAGCATTAATTAATTACCTTGCCCTTTTTATTGTAATTTTGAGATGTTGTACAACAAACTGATAATTTTTTTTTCTAGGCATGGAAAACATGGCGGAATGGGACGACACTAAATATGATAGATCCTATATTGAAGACAGGATCAGGCTCATTACGTGACGTAATTAGATGCATCCATATAGGATTATTGTGCGTTCAAGAAAAAGTTAATGATAGGCCAACCATGGCTTCGGTGGTTCTTATGCTTAATAGCTTCTCTGTTACACTTCCATTGCCATCAGAGCCTGCATTTTTAATGCATAGTAACACTGATCCTGAAATGCCACTCTTTAACGAGTACAGTTCCTCAACAAGTAGCAGTGGTTTAGAAAAACATAAAACATTAAAATCAAGATCAAGATCGTCCCAACATTCGACAAATGACGTTTCGATATCTGAGATAGTTCCTAGATAGGGTGTGAGATGGAAGGTTACATCCTGAACTTAAAGTTGCCAAATATGTGATCACTTCTATGTTTCTCATCTTAGTTTTCTTTTAACTATTATAGTATTATATATTATTTTGATTTCGTATAAACTAAATGAGAATTATAATAAGTTTATTTGACCAGCGGTTTATAACATGACCCGCCTTTGTAGAAGAAAGTTTTGCTTATCATTCAACATTATGCTGACGTAGTCTCCATAGGAACTCTAGTGTTTTGCTATGACTTTCATGTTTGGTGAGAAATGGAGACCATACGTGTGATTTATTTGCTAAGAAATAGAGAGAATTTAATGTCTTTCATGTTTCCAATATTTACTTTGTAGATATTTTTGTTTTTTTTTTTATTTTTTAGACAAAATTACACGGATGGTCCTTGTGGTTTACACGGATTGCAAGGTTAGTCCCTAAGTCAAAATAAGTACACCAGACATCCCTAATTTTGGAAACTTGTCACCTTTTTAGTCCCTAAATTGGATGGTCGTTAGTTTATCCGTTAAGTTATTTGCACCGTTAGTCCTCCGTTAATATTTTTTGCACCGTTAGTTCTCATTTTTTGCACCGTTAGTCTCTCCGTTAATATTTTGCACCGTTGTCAATCTTTTTACGTTTTCGTCAATCTTTTTACTTTTTAGACCCCATTTTTTTACGTTTCAGATATTTTTTTACGTTTTCGTCCGCTCTTTAACATTTTCGTTCCCATTTTTTTACGTTTTCAAAATCGTGATTTAAAATCGACACAGAAACATTTTTATTAAATGTCAAATTTTCTTTCAGTATACTTACCTAATCANAAAGCAGATTAAAACGTTAAAAAAAAAGGGGGACGAAAATGTTAAAAAGCGGACGAAAACGTAAAAAAGCAGATTAAAACGTAAAAAAAATGGGGGACGAAAATGTTAAAAAGCGGACGAAAACGTAAAAAAGTAGATAAAAACATAAAAAAATGAGGACGAAAACGTAAAAAGATTGACAAAAACATAAAAAAAATGGACAAAAACATTAAAAAAACGGACAAGAACGTTAAAAAATGGACGAAAACGTAAAAAGATTGACAACGGTGCAAAATATTAACGGAGGGACTAACGGTGCAAAAAATGAGGACTAATGGTGCAAAAATTATTAACGGAGGACTAACGGTGCAAATAACTTAACGGATAAACTAACGACCATCCAATTTAGGGACTAAAAGGGTGACAAGTTTCCAAAATTAAGGATGTCTGGTGTACTTATTTTGACTTAGGGACTAAAATTGCAATCCGTGTAAACCACAGGGACCATCCATGTAATTTTGTCTATTTTTTATTTTCCGGAAAGGCAAATTGCTTTGTATAATACCTTTAGCCAGCTAATTAATTATTAGGGGTGTTTGGGATTGCTTATTTAAATAGACTATGCGTTTTGAAACTGTATAATCAAATAATTAGTTGTCACAAAATGTGATTTTGAAATTTAGTGTTTGGATTTGATTATCTCTACTACTTATAAATAGTGTATGTTTATTCTTTAAACTTAAAATGAATTAAAATTATAAAAATAGTCACAACATCTATCATTAAATTAATGTTTTACATATTGTTTAAACATTAAACTTTTATAATTTTTTGTTTTTAACTCATAGACTTTTTTCTCATAATTACTACAAATTGAACCCGTAAGTTTTGCAATAAGGGTCAAACCTGAATCATGGATTTCATAAGGATATTTTGCTGCTATACACCGTTGCTTTGCGCGGGTGTTCGTCTAGTGTTATATGAAAACGCAATAATCAGATGATCAATTTTTTAAATGTTTAGTTAATCAGAGTATTTATGACTTGACATGTAAAATGATTAAAAGAGACATTCTTATATGTATGATGCAATTTTACAAATTTAATGTGTAAACCTTTTTCTTATGTAAAGTTTAACATATTATAACGTTTCATTAAAATTTGTTACCTCGACAATATTTTATGTCGAATATACAAATATATACCTACCCTTTTTTTCATCCACATATTCAATTTACTTTTTATCCATCTTTGCCCATTTGTTTTCCACCAAACAAAGAATTTGAGAGGTAATATGGTAATATGCTTCTTTTGAGATAACTGCGTTTTTAAAACTTAGGCCGTGACCTGCTTATCCCACGTTTTGGCTACTCCAAAACGCTGAGAAGTGATTTTCAGTCCATCATTGCCAAACACCATGAATCAGATTATTTCATTTTTAAATCGTGTTGATCATATAATCGGAATCAAAACGCACTCCCAAACACCCACCGACGAATTGAGACCCATCAACCCGTAGAATGCGGCCATGTTTCCTCATAATATGTTCTCTCCCAATGGATATAGAAAACATGTCTTCTATGATTAACAAACTGATTCATTCAGAAAATTCACAAATGAACAACATTTAATTGGGCCCGAAAGACTTGGAAGTCATCGTTGGCTAGGGTCAGGTCAATGCGAAATTTGAATTATAGATGCCCCATATATGGCTCAAATTTACTTGGAAGTCATTGTTGGCTAGCGGGTCTTTTACTCTCAAGTGTAAGAAGATTCGAGTGGCCATCAATCATCATAGATGATTATCAAGCGGGTCATTTACGTCTCTATGGGATACCTTTCTCTCAAAACAATTAAATAGATATTGCAAAAATATTCATAATGAATTAAAAGATGGATTTTAAGAAAACTGTTCATTACTATTTCTTATGACCCTCTAAAACCATCCACTTTTTAAATCCTTCCTTGCACGTAAACATGATCATACTCACCCAAAAACTACCCATATGGCTCGTGCTTGTTTTCTTATATTTATTCAATAACATAACTTTATCACGATCCGATTTCCTTTACACTATATCCGATTTCAAAAAAAAATCCACGCTTTTAAGTGTAAAAAAATTCAAAATTTGTCCACACTTACAAGTGTCCACTATATTTGTAACATCCAATTCCTCCACACTTTTTTTTTGGTGTGGAGAATTTTGGTATTATAAATATAGTGCAAGTGTGGAGGAATTATGTGTTACGAATATAGTGCACATTTGTAAGTAGGGGTGTTATTCGGGTTGACCCGGTTAGGTTCAGGTCAATTCGAGTCAAGGCTTAAAAAAACATACCTGAGCTGACCTTGTTTAGAACTCGGGTCGGGTCAACTCGGGTTCGGGTCTAGGTCGTTTAAAAATTATACAATTTTGGTGTTTACATACAAGTTAGAAAGAAAAAAATGAAACTCGGGTCACTCGTTTTGACCTGAACCCGAGTAAGAGACATATATTCGGGTCAATTCGGTTGACCCGATTGACCCGAATATCATTTTGGACCCGATTAACCCGACCCGAAAAGTCATATTCGGGTTCGGGTCGGGTCGACTTTTATAACACCCATATTTGTAAGTTTAGACAAATTTTAGATTTTTTCACATTTAAAAGTGTACAACTTTTTTTGAAACACATATAAGTGTAAAAACTTTTGTTTTTCAAAATTTGTTCACGCTTATTTATGTAACTAATTTTTACACATTCATAAATGTTAACAAACTCAAATAGTTTACACAACTTTTAGACACGTGTGTAAAAAACATGCATTAAAATGACATTTTTTTTAGTCGGTTTTATATAGTTTGTCTTATAAATTGTTCATTAATCAACATTGTGCCTCACGGGTTTACAATGTTCTAACAAATACGAATTGATTAGATATATAGCGGGTCCTTTACTTTTCTAGTGTAAGAAGAAACGAGTGGCCATCATATGATTATTATCAAGTGGTTTACATCTCTCTAGGTACACATACTTTTCTGCCAAAATAATCAAATAGATGTGGCCAAAATCTATGTATTCTAATATATGACACTTTTGTACCACCAAATGAAGCTAATAAAATTAAATGGGCTGATGTGTCCTTCCTTATTTAACCATCTTTGTACAACATCACAATGCACTCTTTTCTTTAAACACTAAAATATACGCTCCTAAACATAAAGCCCATACAATAATCAAATATTTTATCCTGGGAATGTTTTAATTATGGTCTAACCTATTAAACACATTCAATAAAAACGCTCCACCTAAAACATGGTATACGCTCCTCTTTAATCTTCCTCTATACGATTCAAATCTATCTTCCTCTCTATTAATCTTCCTACAAATTAATTTGACTTTTTTTTCCTTTACAGGTTGTTGCGATGGCGATTTGGCAGTTTATACACAACGCGAGTGATTTCCATGGTGTCAACATGGAAGAATTGGTAAGTACCGAATTAGTTATAATATATTTAGGGTTTCGATTTATTAACGTAGATTTGTTTGTTTAATTACGTGGATTTACATTTGTGAATTACTTTTCAAGGGTTTTCATAGTTAATAGCAGGTAAAACATCTATTATGTGCTATCAAAATTCAAAATGAAGTTTTTATATTGAATGCCTATGGACTATCTCTTAATAGAACAACAAAAGGTTAGTTACTTTTTTCCCTTCTTTTAACTTAATGCTTTGTTGTGTTTAGAACCAACTTACCTCTTTGTTCTATTATATTTTGTTTTGCTGATAATTTGTAATTGATGTCGATATAATACTTAAAGATTTTGATTAGTCATGGTTTATGTGTGTATGATTGCAGAAATGCGTGAAAAAAGGTATTTGATGAAGTGTCCACTGGTGTTTGATGAAATGTCTCAAAGAGACATGTATCAAAGGTGTCATATAAGGAGCACAACATTTTGATTTATTTTTTTAATCAATGGATTGAACATATGAATACGTGAATGCGGATGATTGATGACTGGCCTTTTTTCTTAGGTTTGTGATGTCTACTACAAAAAAAATGTATACATAGCACCGATTTAATACTTCGTTCTATCTCTATTGATTAAAAAACACCACCCACATAAGTTACGATCTATGAGCAAATAAATCCGATTCAAAAACATGTTGCTAACTTGAACTTCACATTATTATTACAGTGATACTTTATCGCAAATTCGGTAATCTGGGGAGTGCGTCATAGGTGTTCAATGAAATGTGTGAGAGGTATATTTCACTTACGTGTATTATTAGATAATAAGCAACAGCGTGTTTAGTTTCTTGATCTTTGATTGCAAGTATGAAACTTTGTTTCGCGCATGCAAACATGACTTATTCAGCCACTTCATTTAAGTATGTTTAAATCTTTCGTTGCTAAGTATTTATGTGGTTTATGACATGTTCATAAACTTATACAATATTCTTTTGTTTTTTTTGTAGGAACCTAATCACTAATCATCATCTGCAGCTAGAGTAGTACCAGATAGTGCATCATGTTGGTCAAAAGGGTTAGGTTTCGTATGATATTCTACAATGGCAGGTGTTGTTGTCGGTATAGAGCGCATGGATGGCAAGGTAACTACTATGTGCACTATCAAACTTTTGACTAATCAAAAGTAGCCCTTTGTGATATATTACGTTTTTGCTGGAAACGAGTCTTAAATATCTTGTGTAGAAGAAGTATGTTACGTTGTGCAAAAACGATGTATTTATTATAAATGGGTCAATTTGGGTTGGGGCTTATCTATAACGGGCCAATTAGTGCTAGAGGATTAAATAACAATCTTGATGCCCATACTCCCCTTTTAATTCATTTTATTGTTTGTTATGCAACAAGTTTCAGTTACTCCAATCCCAGTTTCTACATTGACCGAACTTGGAATCAGAATGAGGATAAGAATTTAACGGAAAGCAATGTTTAACATTGACTTTGAACTAATCTATGACATTGGTAGCAAGATAGACAATCTAATCTTATTTCACAATGCTAATGAAAATCTAAATCGTTATATGTAATTTAAATTCAGAAGCCAATTTGAAGTTATTGGAAAATGGAAGTGATAATATGCATTCTGATTAGATATTGGAAGATGGAGTAGGTAAATCTATGTCTTTGCTCATTTATAACATTAGGGTTAAATAAGGGTGTGTGGTTGTTTATGGTATTTAGTGTCATGTCTGATTGGTGGAGCTGATTGTGTCACGATTCAGCAGGGTTTCGTCTACCTTTACAATTATCGTGAAAATATGGAGTCGGCTGCTGTTCTAGAAATGGAATTAGGCTGCTGTAGTTACCTCAAAGGGTCCGCGAGATGAGGGAGTCCAAAAGCAGCTCCTACTATTCAAGTATCTAAAAAATCGCAGGGTAAGCATATAACAGGTGCGCAAGGTCTTAACAATGTGTATTGTTTACCATGTGGCACGGACTACCTAACCGTTTTGACTATTGTTGGATACATGGTTGCTAAATCAGTTGGTAAATTACATTTTATTAGTAATGTTTTTTATTTTTATGCTACAATAATAAGTGTAACAATGAGTCAATGAGGTTGATTATTGAACATCATCAACTTTTCCTTTTAATAATGAAGTGGTGGTTATATAATACAATAATGGGTAGAGTCCCTGCTTATAAACCCGAACCAGGGTGATCTATCCAAAAGACCAAATGGTTAGAGTTTTGAATTTCCAATCAGGACAGGTTGATAACTTTTTTTTAATCCTAGCACTTAAAGAAACTGGTGGTTGGATTGCTTATTTTCTAATTAACGCAATGTTGTTGAAAACCCGATAATATACTGCAAAAGTCTAACGGAACTGTTTATAAATGTTTTAGGTTTATAACAAATATATACTAATGGTTGAATGTTTTGATTAATGTGTCAGAGTGTTGGTTTCAAAAGGATTGTCTTACACATATTTTATATCATGCCATCTTATATGCCTTTGACAGCTTACCGGTCGAACAGGAGGCTTTGTAAGCGTTAGGGCTGTTCAAAGCACTAATTAAGAAGTAACTATTGATGAACAAGAGTGGCAAGACCAGGTTAGTGGTGACGACGGAGAAGGGTTGCAGCAACAAATTTATAACGGCTTTAATGATTGGAAAGATGGGATTCCAGAGGATGTTGGAGGAATTGGCATGAAAACTCAGGTAATGAATGGCTTACAACTTCAGAATGTGCGCATGGAACTTAAGAGGTTTGGCCTGAACCTGGCACAACGGAAGCCGTTGAAAATTGGTTTCAAGGGCCTACTGATCCGCCAAGAATGTTGCATTATTATTGATGCACTACCGTGATACAGCTTGCACCATTTGACCTAAAGAAGAAGAAGAAGAAGAAGAAGGTCGTCATTCAAGATCCCGACGACGCTGCTGTTGAACAATTGGCTGAGAAAACTAGGAGCTTATCTGGTAAGTGAACCAACTTGAGGATTTTCAGAAGTTACGATCTGTGTTTTATTTTGTACTATTTTTCATCATTAAGTTTTACTTAAATACAAAATTGTTGTGCAGGAAGGTCTTGAACCCACCTTTACTGGAATGAAAGAGAAGAAGAAGAAGAATCAGGTTAGTTACTATGCTCCATATTCTACTATATATAGCATAAAAATCTATTACATTTAGCAGCCCAAAACTATACCATGAGTGATAATTGATGCCGTAAAATTAGCGTTAGAATTTGTACCGTCACTGATACGGTAAAGAACTCAGTATTTAGTATATATACTTCCTGCTATGTTTGAAAATACTATGTGTATATATGGACAGAAAAAGAGACCATTTTATTCCATGACTCATGTCATTGTCGTCAACGAAAATTTGACTCCAAGAGTGACCCACAAAATTTTCCAATCTTAGGTGCTACCAAAAGTTACATAATTCCTATAATTCTCAATCTTTAAAGATTGTTGTAACTTTTGGCATCTTTCAATGTGGTATATTAAGTCCTTAACCTGGATAAGTAATGTAATCCAAACACCCCATAAAGTATCAGCTTTTCGGTTATCATGTAGAATGAGCAAGCCTGGTTTATCAACGGGTTCGACTATTTTGCTTAACAGTGGGTTCGACTTATTTTTTCAGGCATACCAATGATGCAGGGTAGTCTTTGAGGATTTGACCAGTAGAGGTGATTAAAAAAATGGAGCAAAGTCTATTATTACAGTCAAACAAGAGCAAAGTCTATTATTACACTTACCGCATGAATCTGCTGAGATATGAATGGCCAAATCTGTGCCTCTGTGGTATGTCTTTTGTATAGAAGATCCATGTCCTATAGTAGATCAATTCGGGAACCATATGTTAGTTGCCAATCCGTGGGTAGAGCTGATAAAAGTTATTAATAATTAATCCCAAACACCTCTAGGAGTCCTTAAATATGCGTACTTGATTATTTGTGACCGAAATATGTGTGTTAGATGTAGCAGTTTTGCCCCGTTTACTAACCCACTAGACACCACAATTACAGGTTGCAATGGAACTCAGCACGTAAGTCGATATCTTTCTTATCTTCTTATCGATATGTCTTACAAAATTAATTTTGTCATCATTAGCTAAGTTTGCGCAACTTCCAGTGGATCGAATTTCATCCAACCTTTTCAGATCCTATAAAAATATAGGTACATAAACTTGACATAATGTTATTTGAAGTTTTTTTTATGCTGAAGTAATTATTACACCAGTAGATCTATTTTATCAGCAAAGTGTTGCAGTGAAAAAAAAGGATCTTCATTTTGGTCTTTTACCATGATGAACATCATAGATACTTAATATTCACTTTATCTTGATGTATATTACAGGTATTTAATTTAATGTTCACTACATGGCAAGTCAAGGATTATTGTTTTCATTTCACTCTATGTACAAGTAGATTCGAGATTCAAGCAAGTTAACATCTCTTCCTTCTCATATCTGTTTTGGTTGAATCTACTTTGAAGATTTCTGAATAATAATGCAGGTAGCTTTACTTTTAATAGGTTATATACAGGAAAATGACATATATACCCATTTTACAAAACACACATTTTTGGTTTTTTGTAAATCCAAAAACTAATTCAGAAAGCATGAGTTTGTATTCCACTAGAGACAAATGAGCCACTTCAAAATGGTAACTGTAACCTGTTTCAACAGCCACACTATAAAGCTAAAAAATTTATTTTAACTCATCCGTTTTTGCCATCTTTAAATTTATTCTATAAAACATGAAACCAAAATTCATTAGTGTGTTTGTCCATATTCCATATTATCATTTGCATACGTTGTTAATACCCATGACACCTCTTTTGTTCCTGATGTTGAATTTTATTTCAGTTTAACTAAATCTTTTATTATATATTTATGAAAAAAAATGAATACACTCCCCATTGATACCGAGGTCATCTGGTCATGGAAGATTAAAATTGGAATGGGCGCAAGGCTTTCAAGATTTAAATGTCAGATTTTATTCTATTTATGTGATTTAATGTCTTTGTTCCATTATGTGTCATCTTATTTGTGAGTTACAGGTTTTTGCTATTGTAAAGAAATGTTGTTTGTCCATCTTGGAAGTGGTCTTATTATACTTGGTTAAGAACCTACTACATTTGAAGCAAGCTAACTTTATGGGTTAAAGCTACCATGAAAATTTGGTTGTAATTGGGTTATACAATGGAACAACTGAAGTATAATGACTTAATGAGTCTTGTGTTTATTCTTTTTCTTTTCTTTTTTTTACTTTGTTTGGGTTGATTATATGTGAAACTTTAGCTGCAATGTTGGGAGTAAATTCTTTGCATGGTGAATGAGAGCAATTTGATAAGGAGTATTCAAGAAGCAAAAGCTCTTTATTTGAAATTATATTGTGTTTGATATAACACATGTTTCACTATTAGCAACTTAATATTTTATTTCAGCTTATCTAAATGCGGTTCTTTCTAATCTCTAACTTCGTAATAGTTAATGTCATTAACTATTCTTTTTCACGTATCTTTAAAATACCCGTGAATTTTCACGTATCTTTAAAGTTTTTTTAGAAGCCTCATATACAATAGAATAATTGGGTCACTGGGGCATTTACTGAAACATAATCTCTAATCACTCCATTATGAAGATTGTTGATAGTACACAAAGGAAGGTAATATTTGGTGTGTATTGAAATCGGTTGAGCCGACCCAAAATGTTGTTTTGTCCAAATGCTCAACTTTAAAAACAAAGGAAGGTAATATTTGGTGTGTCGCTCCATGTAGCATCTAATCAACCTATTTAATTTTAGTTTTTTCTATCATTGTTATTTGTAAGTGTACACAAAGGAAGGTAATATTTGATAGTACACGAAGGAAGGTAATATTTGGTGTGTCGCTCCATGTAGCATCTAATCGACCTATTAAATTTTAGTTTTTTCTATCATTGTTATTTTTAGGTGTACTCAATTATATTGATAGCATATCCTATTATTGTGAATATATATATATTCAAGAATTTTACACTTACATGTTTGCCTACACATTATAGGTTTCTTCGTGTAAGTCATTATTGTTTAAAGTTTAGCAATTAAGTAATTTGAAGAAAACTAATCTTACGACTTCCAACTTATGTGTTTCAGATGCAACAATATACATATGACATCATTTATGCCATTTATTAAATTTATATGTATTATAAATCACAAACGTCTTTTATTTACACTTTTAATATACTTTTTTAAAACTTATTAGGTGCTCATGGAATGGACCATAGCTTATCACTTCATAAAAGGTGCAAGTACGAGCTATGTAATAGCAGCTCTAAGCCAATACTTTAGAGCTTTTTTGTGATTCCCTCTATGATTTGTGTATATGTGTGTTTTGCACGTTCTCAATATTGAATTATCAGTTTATATATACTAAAATTATAAGATGGTCGATGCAGGTGAACATTAACTTGGTTGATCGTCGATGCAGGTGAGCAATGGAGAAAAAGATGGACCAAAACAAGCAAGAATCTCATTGATCACAATTATACTTAAAAGGTAAATTGTTTGGATCTTCAATTCGGACTTTGGAAGCTTTTGATTTGCCTCTTAGCTTTAGTGATTATCAATTTGTGTTGACAGACTATTAGGAATCTGATTTGACCCTTTGTAAATGTATTGCATGTTATTGTGTTGGTGTGGGAATGTCCTTAGGCTCATGTGTAGCAGATAAATAACTAAGTATTTTATTTTATGAGCTGACTGTAAGTTGCAGTTGCACGGGTCATACTATAGTTGTCTTTTATGTTTATGATCTCATAAACAACATAAACGTTATAGTATCAGTAGTGGAACATGCAAGTTTGTGGTGCTTAGTTATAGTATTAACATTATTACTTCTCATTATTTTTATGGTAATTTATCAAAGCCTACTACAAATGTAGTCTACAAAGAGGTTCTTCATGATTTATGATCAAGTTTCAAGAGGTATATACGAATATTCATATGATGTCATTTATGCCGTTTATTTACATGTATTATCAATCACACAAATGTTATACTTACACTTTATTTTATACTTATTAGGTGCTCACGAAATGTTCATTGGCTTATCACTTCATCAACTTCCTCACTACGCTTTTTAAAGGCGGTCAAGATTGGAGCTCACGTGCATGGGCGTTTATTACGTTATTAGTTACAAGCATTGTACTCTATACTATCATTGACTTATTAATTCATATTCCTTTCGAATAAATGATTCAGCCTGTTTACTTTCGTTCTCTTCCTTATTTTGTTAGACACTAATTTTTCATTTTTTTGCAATATCTCTTCTAAAAACCCGTGGATTCCACGGGTCTTATAAGCTAGTATATATATATATAGTGAATTTAAAAGATGGATTTTTAGAAAACTGTTCATTACTATTGCTTATGACACTCTAAAACCATCCAATTTTTCAATCCTTCCTTGCACATAAACATGATCATACTCACCCCAAAACTACCCATGTGGCTAGTGCTTGTTTTCATATATTTATTCGCTACCCCAGCCTTATCGCAATCCGAATTCATTCACACTATGTGTGGAAGAGATGCTAATTATACTAGAAACAGTACGTTTGAAAAAAATCTAGTCACAACCCTCTCCGTCCTCTCTAACACAAACTCTGGCTTAGGATTCTTTAACTACTCCACCAGGAAAGGCATTGATACAGTCAACTCAATCGCCCTATGCCGAGGTGATGTCAATCTCGATGTATGTCAGCGTTGTCTAAATGATTCCATTGTTAAGTTGAGACAAGATTGCCCTTACCAAAAGAAAGCAACCGTATACTATGACCACTGCTTGTTAAAGTACTCCAACCAGACTATATTGAGAAGAGATCAACCGAAGCCATATTTCTTCTTGTTCAACGTGCGAAACTCATCTGATCCAAATCGTTTGAATATGGCCCTACGACCGTTGTTGAATGATCTGATAGCCAAAGCGGCTGCTGGTGATTCACGTCGCAAGTTTGCCACCGGGAGTACATCTGGGTTAGATCTCACAACCATTTATGCGCTTGTGCAGTGTACCCCAGATTTAATAAGCAAGCAATGCAGTGATTGCTTGATAGATGTGATCAGTCAGTTTTCATATTCGTATAATGGGAGACTCGGAGGGAGAACTCTTCTCCCTATGTGTAACTTTAGGTATCAGACTTATTCGTTTTTTAATGAGAGTAATCTAGCAATACCCCCGCCACCATCACCGTTACCAGCACTACCACCAAATTTGCCAGTTTTGCCGCCTTCACCAGGTATGGAACAATGCAATTTTTTTTGGTAAAAGGTCAAAGACCCGGTAAATATATTACTCCAAAAACCATTTACGTACAACGGAAAATGAGTGAAATCTCATATCTCAGCCTGTTACATAGGCGGAAAAGCTTACATAACAAGACACTTTCTATTCTCTAAACAAGAAAATAAACCACTACTCATAAGATAACATTAGACTCCTACGAAAACAAAATTACTTCCTTGCAAGACCTTAGAGCTTAATATCATACTTGTCATAGAAAGCATCCAATTGCCCTGGAAGATCAATCTGATCCGCATAGTCATCGTAATCATCTTCAAGCTCGTAACCACCACTTGTCGATGAGGGGAATTTAGCCATAGGATTATCAAACAAGTTCACTGACTGACTGACTCATCAAAAGTGTTAATAACATCCTCCTCATCACTTTCGGAATCAACTATCTCTCCCACCTTAGAGAATGGGTTAACCCTCTTAGTAGAAGAAGTAGCCGGAGAAAAAGAAGAACTAGGCTTACTAGCCGCAACCTGCACCTTCTCTTTCACAACACTCACAAGTGGTTCTTGTGATACATTACAAGTCTTTTGAGACCCATCCACCTTAGCTTCTTTTGTGTTATCCGGATAATCAACCTTTTTATTAGGATGGCCATCATCATCTACAAGAGTAGCTTTTTCATCAATAATTTGCTTTTCAAGCTACCCAATTTTCTCACCAATAGGAGTAGGATCAACCTCATTAGCTTCCATTGTACCGCCAGAATCCAACTCAGCCCCATCCTTAGCCACGACATCAGTAGGAATGTCATATTCATTAGTATCGATCATATTAAGGGCATCAAAAGGATTCGATGTAGCAATCTCATCCCACTCGTACTAGCTACTTCAGTGGCCTTCTTCTTTGTAACATCCACCTTCTTGGAACAATGCATTTTAAGCTAGGGTTAATTGGTTAAAAACATACATTAAAGCAAACATATCATTTGCACATATCTCTGAATTTATGTGGGAATTTTTCTAAAAATAGAAAGTCTAAAAATGTGAAGATATCAAAAATGCATCACAATATTCGCACATGTAAGGATAAAAAGTGCAATTTCATAAGTTCACAGATAAATTTGGTACACCGAATGTCCTATGCTTCCTCTTGCATTATGAACTTAAGGTTATCAAATTGATCCTTACCTTTTTAAAGTGTGGACAAATTTTATGTTTTTACACATCAGTAAATTAGATAAAATGGAAACATAACTGGTTATGCTATTTCCCTAGGTGTTTACGAGCATGGACGGAACTATTAAGGGACCGGGGAGGGCCCCGCCCCCCCCCCCCAAAATTTGCGGCGCCTGGTGTAAAAAATATAGGTTTTAGGGGTAATTTAGTTGTGGTTACAAACAAATCTCTGATTCAGCCCCCCCAAAATATATTCGGCCCCCCAAAATAAATGTTCAAGTTCCGTCTATGTTTACGAGGTCGTAAGATTGCTTTTTTGCAATTTAGGTTAGGTGTATTCGTGATGGTTTATTGTATTAGCGTCTGTAATCCTTAGTTTCTCGTTAGTTTTGAATGACATTTTCTCTGACATTAAAAGAAAACTAACCCTTAATGGCTACATATCCAAACTTATTGTTGTTTACGCGTTCGTGTTAACAACATAACTTATTAACTTATATTTCTTTTCAGTTCTTTTCAACAAAATAAGTAACATGTCAGGATCATATTGCAATAGTTATGGAGAACTTGTCTTCATTCTGATAGGCCAAAAGTTTGCCCAATTGTCTCTGACAATATTTAAACATAAAATAGCATAAGTTAAATTTACTCACTGATAAGAATCAGCGAGTGTTGTTTTCAGCTCAGGTACTTTACTCGCTGATACCGCAGAGGTAAAGTGTATCTTCAGATGATTTTCAACATCCCTGAAGCTAGTTGCTGATAAAGCTTGTTTGCCCAATTAATTCTTCAGCCATAAAAGAAGAATGTGTGGCATTTGCTCAACGCAATTGAATGTGTGGGTCAAGAGGGTTATCCGGTCTCTCTTGTAGACTTGGTCAATAAGGTTAGGAAATAAGGTTTAGTTACATCATATACTAGAATCGTGCAAAGCTAGTGATTAGTCAGACTTTTTTGGTTTTACGAGGTAGTTTATGGATTCCGAGGTTTACCTGAAAGGTTACCAAAATGCGGCTCGAGTGGAGTTTTTATTGTTGCAAAATTATATATTGACATCATTTTATTAATTAGCTTCTATATATGGTAAAATGATTAGAAGAGAATTCACTACACCAAATAGGA